>JBAMYA010047094.1:0-10613 GCA_037176975.1 Arrhamphus sclerolepis | reverse complement strand
GAAGGCACTCGAGAAATCCAGAAAAAGGATCCTCACTGTGCCACTCCCCTTATCCAGATGTGAGTGGGCGCGATGTAAATGGTGATATTCACCATGCTGTTTCCTTGTATGTAATATAGGATGAACCCAAGGTTGTCTTTTTCTTTTATAGAGGATATTTAACAGCAAGATTTCTGTCAGTTCCAGTAAAATCATTTGTCAAACCCTCCAATTTCATGACCAATCAAATTTCTTGGATACAAATGACGTGAGAGCGCGATTCGCAATGCTGCCATCGCTATCACATCCCGTGTGTTGGGTTTCACCCCCAGTGGCGATGAGGGCCATTTGTCGCTGTCGTTTGTTGCTCCCTGTGTGTTGAGCCCCTTACACGCCGTATTCCATGGTTGTTGGGTTGCCCCCATTGGATGGTAATAGAGTAGATCCTTTCATCAGGCTCCAAGCAAGCAAACTTCCTTGGAAAAATGACATTTGTTTGTTAGAGGTGGATGAGAGGACCTGCTCTGCTCACTTGTCTGTATGCTAACTGTATAGTTACAGCACTGAAAACAGTTCTGTTGGTAGTTAAAACGTTTTTTAAAGTTCATATATCTGTTTCTTTTAAATAATGGTCTTTCATTCATGTTACTGTATACCGGCTTGTAAATAGATACATATGTACAATGGTGACTGTAGTAAAAATGACTTCACCGACACCTATAGGAGGGAAAAAAAGTCTAGACCATCATTGCATCTATTGTATTTTTTATTTTAAATTCCAAACAAGACAATTCCCCAAAATACTGTGATGTGTAAAACTTAAATAAAAAACCAGAATGATTTGCAAATCTAATCAACCCATATTTTATTCCCGGTTGAGCATAAAGAAGATATTGACTGCACGAGTCCAGGTCAGCACCTGCACTTCTCTTCTATGAATCTTGATATTATAGAAGCAGTGGGTTTAGCGTAGTGTTGCTGAAATATGTAAGGCCTTCCCTGAAAGAGATGTTGTCTGGGAGTACATATGCTGCCCTATAACCTCTATGAACTCTTCAGCATCGATGGTGTCCTTCCAGATAGACTGGTGTAAACTGCCCATGCCATTGGCAGAAATAAAACCACATACCATCAGGCTTTTGGACTCTCTTTAGTCCACAGGACATGGCATCCATGGTTTCCAAAACAAAAATGTTAAAATCTTCATTCCTCTTCTCCTTCAAAGTCTTATGCTGAGGAACATTTTTCTGAAATTGTTACAGTTTTTAGATGGCGAGCCTCTGTCCATCTGCTCCTTTTATAACCAGTCATGTTGTCACGTTGTTGACCTTTTGACAATTTACTTAATTAGTTGTGAAATGTCTTGTATTTGTTTTTGATTTGAGACAGTTACTTTTCCAGCCTTGTTATTCTTTTTTTTTCTCGATATGTTACTCCCATCAAAGTCAAAGTAAGCTTATCATTTCCATGAAACAGTAAAATATCTCAGTTTCATCACCTGATATGTTCTTTATGTTTTATTGGGAATAAAAGTTGGATCTATGAGATTTTCAAATCATTGCATTCTCTATATTTATATTTTATAGGGTCCCAACTTTTTTTTTTTTTTTTAATTGCATTGTATAACAGGACAGCACAAGTTTTCCAAAAAAAGGGTTCAGAGTGGATAGATTTCCGTTTCCTTGCTGTTCCCTTCTCATCTGCCTACTCCTACAGTTCAACCCACACTGTGCTTTCTGTCAAAGTCATTCACAAGCAGTTTAGTACCTGAACACAAAAACATGCGTGCACATCTGTGCATGTGCCAGAGCTCTGGCAAGCACAGCAGCTCTGTATCTGGAGGAAAAACGCCTTGGATGTTCTTATATCAATGTTTCCTTCCAGCAGGGTTGGAGGGTTGGGGTAAAAAAAACAAAAAAAACTCAGTGCCAGTGTTCAGAGTTGGTTCAGTTAACTCTGACTATGTTGACTGAATTAGAGATTTTATTGCATACATGTGACTTTCTGCAGTAAGAAGACTGAAGTAGAAATTACAGAGTGAATGTGTAATTTAAATACATATTATGACGGGTAAAATGCCACTTCCATGAACTCTTTGAAGATGAAGTATGAGATGTATTTTGGAAAACTCAAAAGTAACAGGCTTAGTTGAATCCATTTTATTTTAATTATTTAGGAAGAATGAAAAAGAAAATCATTTGAGGAGCTGAGATGGGAATATGGATGATCAATGCATCCAGTTTCACTGGCAAATCCTAAAGCAGGGGTCACCAAATTGCGGACTGCAGTTTGGATTCGGACCCAGACACCATGCTATGCGGACCCATCCATCCATCCATTATCTATACCCGCTTTGTCCTGTGCAGGGTCACGGAGAACTGCTGGAGCCTTTCCCAGCTCACTTCGGGCGAAAGGCAGGGGTCCATCCTGGACAGGTCGCCGGTCCATTGCAGCTTTGCGGACCCATAATTATTAAATTATTGACGTGGTTTTAAAATTTATCGGGATGCTTCTGTTTTCAGCGGCACATCTATTGTTGTCGGTTCTACTGGTTCAGCTGACCAGGACACAGACCAATCAGATGCGAGTTAAGTCATCCCACGTAAAATTACGCAACTAATCAAATAACACTGTGGCTCTGAGCGAGTCAGATGAGAGGTGAGGGGTACGTGGACTGAGGCTAGGAAGCAGGACACGGACAGAAAAGACGGAGAAATGAGTGAGGGAAAGGCAGAAAAAAGTAGGAGACAGGCAGAGAAAAGTAATACAGTGGTACCTTGAGTTTCAAGTGTCAAGACCTACCAGTTTTTTGAGTTAAGAACTGTCATTCTGTCGAGTTTTTGCTTTAACTTGCAAGCAGAAATTTGAGTTACAAGTTATGAAGCTGCAGGTGAACCACTGCCACCTGACCAAGGAAGCATCTGTGGTGTTTCGTGTTCACATTTGTGCAGCTGTTTAGCCAAATTATCAGTCCATTGACACTCGGTGGCGCTATATAAGAACAGTTTCCTCAGTCATTTCTGAAACAATCTGAAAGTTAGATTGAACAAACCAACTTGGGTTTTTATTGAACCAGATGCAAGTGAGGAAAGTGTGATGAATAAGTCAAACATCAGTGAAAACGATTAAGTTGATTTTTTTTCCCTAAGTTGTAAACCTCCTCCGCTTTATTCCCCCGCCTCCTCCCTCATCAGCATCTTCTGACAATCCAAGATACATACACTATAAGACTTTAACTTAAATTTAAGATGTAACAAAAAAAAAATGGGGTGGTTTTTTGGGGGCCATGGAAGGGATTAATGGCATTTCCATTAATTTCACTAGGGAATATTGATTTGACCTACAAGCTCTGTCACGGAACAAATTAAACTCGTAACTCAAGGTACCGCTGTACTTACGGCTCTCCAAGAAGAGAAAAGTGGAGTGAAAACAGAGCTTTTAATCCAGAATGGACAGACTTGTTCACGTGGTTTAGTTTGATCTATACTGAAACAGTCTGTAGTTGGATCAACATCTGCATGAAATCAACATTACATCAAATAAAGGAAAACCATTCAAAGCAATATTTATTCACACTCAACATTAAATCATACAAATGAGATGTGAATAAAAAAAATAAAAAATAAAATATGCATCTTAAAAATGGAAGCTAATGTAATTTGAGAACAAATAAAATAAACTGAAGCAACAGCTTGAATATTCCGAACAGTTTAACAGTCTCTCTTTCGTTCCCTCTTTTCACTCTCTGAACTGAGCTGGAGTTTGTCCTGCAGGGATTTTAAACCTGGGCTGGAAGGATGTCACATCCATTCTCATCCACATGTGCAGGTGCTCATTGGAGAGCCTGGAACCATGTTTAGTTTTAATCACGTTCATTGTGGAGAAAGCTGCCTCCCAGCTGCATGTGGAGCTAAACATGGTCAACATGTATACAGCCACTTTCCTTAGACCTGAAAGAGTTGTCTCAGAGACCATTTGGAGCCAGAAAATGTCAGGGTCAGTTCGTTCAAACTGCTCTCTCAGGGCCGCATCCACTTGGATATCAACCAGCTGCATCTGGAGAAGTCCAGCATCTGCCCACTAAAAGACCCTGTTATCCCTCCAGCCCAGGTTTAGAATCCTTGCAGGACAAGATCCAGCTCAGTTCTCTCACCGAACAAAAAAAGTGGGGAGAGTGGGAAAGGAGGGAAAGGAAGAGAGGCTGTTGAACTGTTCAGTTGCCAAATAATAAAACTGGTTTTATTATTTGGCACTTTTCAGTGCAAACAAACGCACACATATGGTCCGGCTGTAGCTCTGGCAGTCTATCCCTCTTGAGAGTCAGAGTGCTACTGCTTAAATAGCGGGACCTTGATTGGCACACACAGTGCAGGTGTGCCAGTCAGTCCCTCTCAGGTGTTGTCTCCAGAACCACAGCCTCACCTCTTCTCTGCAGGTTAAAAATTTTTAAATGTTTTTTTAATTAAAAACCTCTGAATTTTTGCATTTCCATGTAGAAGAAGAAGAAGAAGAAACGCAGGGTGAGGCAGCAGCAAGCTGAGCTTCACCTTGGATTGCGCAATCCCTCACGAACTGTTCTCTTCCATCAATGAGAGCTTTTTACTGTCTCTCTGTATGTTGCCAATCAAATGTTTCAAATATTTTTAATATATGCCCCACTGATTTTCCATAGTTTAGCTGATGTATATAATATAGGTGTGTAACCTGTTTTGTGTACTCAACAATCTTAAAACGGCAGTGAAAAGGCACTAGGTGAGGCTGCAGTTCTCCTGCCTCATGGTAGGGGGCAGTAGTGAGCCCAGAGATTCTACTGTGCAGCTACTGTGAATGATCTATGAGACAATAGACTTGTAAAACTTAGAAGGATATTTTTGACAGATAGATCAGCACACGGACATCATTTATAATTAAGGACAAGACCATAATAATGTTATTTTTTAATGAAATATGTGTCATATGGGCTACACTTTGTATGTGAAACGAATGCTGATATCAGATGTGAAACATAACCTGTTAACTGCTGCTGATCAGATGGTGAATAATCTACTCATATATTTGTAAATGTGATTCTGCATCAGCAGCCATGAACCTCATCACATGTGACTGATGTGGAGACATCTTCCTCTTTAACTATACAAGCCTTCAAAACATTCATTTAGTGCTAAATATGCCTCACGATTTTTCCCAGAAAATTCCTTTTTAACATTCCCGAAAATCAAACCGATTAGGAGGCTATCATGCTAACATATCATTTTTAGATTATTTTGTGACTCAATCAATCAGTCTTTAGTTGTATAGCATATTCAATCAACCAAGGCTGACTAAAGTGCTTTACAACAGTTAAAATAATAAGACACATAAAAACCAAGAAAAAGAAAAATTCCAATAAAAACCCAATACAAAAAATGAGAAAAGTGATGCTATTTTGTGGCAAATGCCATCCTAAATAGTAAGGTCTTTAGTTTGGATTTGAGAGGCAGATCAATGAGAGCACATTAAGTTAAGGGGCGGTGTGTTCCAGAGTTTGCAACTGAAGAAGATCATTCCAGTTTTTCCACCTTCTTTGTAGGACCTCTAACAAGTGTTGGCCAGCGCAGCGCAGAGCCCCATTTGATCGTTAAAGGACTATAAAAAAAACTCACACAAAATGAATTTATGGTATTTGTGCTCAAATTCACACAGCTTTTCACCCTGGTCTTCAATATATAGTGGTACACTGGTTTGTTGGCTTTGTGTCTCATGCTAGGGATTGTAAAAGTTTGTCAGTGTTAACTTTTGAAAGATTGGTGAATATTGTAAATGAAAATCAGGCTGATGAGAAGAATGATAAAAGTGAAAGTAGGCCTATATAATCATGGAGATTCTGTGTGAACTGGACCTCTGTTCTCACAATTCTGTTACCATTCACTTTCTGATGTAACAGAATAGGGTATGTTCAGGATCCCCATCATTATTAAGTAAAAAGACATTTGAAAATAGATAGCAGCCAAGGAAACTAAGAAATTAATAATAAATTAATTATCTTTTGTGTTAAGAATGGTCATACTGTGGGTGCTGTTTGTGATACACAGAGGTAAGATCATGTAGGATAACTGTGACAAAAAAGACTTGGTGTTCTTTATCAAATCAGCAAGGTGTCACATGTACACGTCATGTCTGGTTTGACTTCATTAAACTAACTGTTTCTGATCATAAACATACTTTCCTGATGCAAATGTGACATCACCACGTCATATGATCGATTGCTGATTAAATTTGATCCATGTCAGCGTCATGAAGGGGAGGAGACAGAAAGTCACTCTGGCTATGTTGCAGCAAAACTCCTGACGAGGTTTAGTTCATAGAGTTAGTTACCATGGTAACAGACTCCAAGGATGAGTTACCTTAGTTTCTGCAACCAGCTCAACTGAACCCTCTGGGGTTGAATAATCTTGCTTTTTGAAACGCATTAAACTCAGAGTTTCCCCGAGCTCCAGTTCAACATACTCAGAGTTTCCACATCACCTGCTTTGTGAAACGGACCTCTGCTAACGGACCCCTGTTCTCCTTGTCTTCATATCGATATGGTTTATACAGTTACAGACGTTTGCAGAAATGTCTGAACAAGAGCATTTGCTAAACATGCTGTACACATCAAGTTACCCCACAGCTCATTTCTAGCTTTGGCTACACATTTGTGTGTGTGTGGCTATCTAAACAATTATTTCCAACAATGTGCAACAATGACCAGAGTCCGTCAAGTCCAAAAAGGTATGCTTTTTGCAAATGGGTTGGATCAAAGTCAGTCTGCTTTCACATCTTCAACGAACCGCAGGATTTGGTTTGAACCACTCTGAGACCACCTCTTCAGCTTTGTCTTGGTATGCTTTTTTTGGTCCACGTTTGTTTGCTTGTTTTTGCACTGGTCCAAAAGGTCCAAACCAAGGAAGGAAACAAACTTGAGTTTAAGTGAACTAAGCACAGTAGGTGTGAATATCCACTAAAAGAGATGCTAAAAGATTGGAAAAAAAAGGACCTGCAGGGATGACAACATTCTCTGGTTTCTGTCATTTTACATACTCCATGTGTTATTTGGAAAACTGTTGCATTGATTGCAATTTGATGTGTAATACTGTTCTTTTCATCATGATCAATGCTTTAACAGTTCATGCTTAAGTTCTGTTTTCTCTGTGAGATAGTGGTAATGCAACTGAGCTCAGTTTATAGCCACTGAACACTTAATTGAAAGCACTGTGTCAATGTTTTTTTCGTTATCATCCCTAGCATCCACATTTTTAAACTCTGCCAGGACACTGTCAAGCACATTCCTCTCTGAAAGATTTGTCTGTGTACTTGCTTCATGATGAACTGATGAAGGTTTCCAATGTGCACAGACGGTACACATTTCTAGACAGTGAAATATAATGTGTAAAGCAATCAATCATGCATCAATTAAGCTCTACTTAAGCTGCACAACATGTTTACTAAACCCCCTTTAATACAACAAGAAAGGGTGTACTTCATTCACATGTGTAGGAGAGAATAATCAGCCTCACCTAGTATGTCGTGAGTCTTGGAAAAAAGGGGCTTTACAGAGGCAGAGGGAGAAATGGAAAAATCTGGGAAAGGGTAAGGAAAAAAACCATAATCTGTATTTGTGACATAATCTTTCCCACTGCTGACATCCAGACCAAACTGGGTAATGTGTCTGGATTTCATTTACTCACCCTTCACTTTCTACTCCCTCCTCTTTCTGTTTTTTTTCTCCTTTCTATGGGGAAAGTGGGAGGAGGAAGAGAAACGTGGCAATCCTCCAGAAACTGGGAAGTTTGTTCCATTCCATCCTTGAAGTCTGCACCACAGCTCCTCTAGTTGGAGACCCGGTTGGTGCCTGTCTCCTTCTGTCTCAGCCGTTTGTCCTTTCGTTCAGGAGCCCTGTCTGTGCATCACCCATCAGAGTCCTCATCATTGCGGTGCTCAGCTGCCTTGCTGAGGACGTTGCTGGGATATCCAGCAAGGATATTTCAACAGGCGGATCATGACCAAAAGTCCAGCTCGCAGATATATTTCATAGCTCATCAGCTTTATTCTTCAAAAACAAATACAGTGGAGTACAACGGATTCTACTCAGGGTACGTTTTACATCTGCTTGTGCTTTTGCAAAGTTCATGCATGTCTGTTTAATTCACAACTTTAAGACTTACCGTTTTGTGCAGCTCAAGGGTGGTGTGCATGCAGACGGGTGTGTGCTCATTTTCTGCAGTTTTACAAGTCTCATAATCACTTTCTGTGAAATATTGATGGTCTTTTATCAGTTTGAGTTACAGATGACCAATTGTACTAAGTAAAACCCTGAGATCTTGAGCTATAATCTTAAATTGGTGTTCGAGTTTTGATTTTGTTAGGTGTTACTTGCATTGTAATACCATCATCTACTTGGAATGACACAACACACTTTCACACAATTAATGCATTTCCAAACTTGCAAAAATATTGTTGCATTAACTGTGGGCATGTTTCAATACCACATCACTGTCTTCTGGGCAGAACAGAGAATCTGGCTCATAATAGTTCATAGTGCTCAAATGAAATAGTCAGAAGGGCTTTTCCACTTTTTCCACTGCAGTGAGTTGTTCAAAGCCACACCCTTCGCGAAACAAGCAAAGAGCGAAAAAAAAAAAAAAAAGGGTGATTAAAAGTTTTCCAGACCATGAGAACCTGTAATGGTCTGGTTTGTTCGATAGATGGGCGGTGGTTGGGTGATGCTGGTGATGATGGGGAGCTGGGTTTACTCGTTGTTCCTAGGTGTCAATCATTAATTTTCCGCCTCCCTTGTTGGGAACTCAAGCAAAGAGGGAGGGGTTGAGTTCTGCATATGCTCTGCAGTTTTACTGTGTACTTGATAATCTCATGAAATACTAAATCATTTCATACAGTGGTCACTATGATGAACAATTGTTCTGTTTTTTCTAGTATCTAAATGAGTTTGGGTCATTTAGTTGCACCATAATTCCTTCAGTGGACATGACGGAGTCCATTCCACATCCACTCAATGTATTTTAGTAGTTAATTATTTTTATTTATGTATTGCAGTTGATAACACAAATTAAGGATTAACACATTGAACAACTGTTAACAGTTTTATTCTACTGTTGGTTTCCTTTAGAAGAATTAATGCAAATGATGAAAATGAATGAAAAATCCAGTTTGAGTCTATCATCACTAACTTATGAAAGGTTTCCATCATGTTCACAGGAGCAGAGATGTCAGTAACCCTCTTAACTGGAATATGAAGAAAAATAAATTGATACACATCACTTTGAATATGCGTAGAAGTAAATATATATGTATGTATTGCACAGATTTTAACAAGTCATTTATGAAAGGATAAAAGCAGACACTTGAATTAACCTTTTGATGCACCCAAGCACATCTGTCTTTTTGACCTTTAATTTATAACATATTTTATAACAAATTACAAAAACGTGCACATTAAAATCCGTTGATCCTGCTATAATTAATAAAAAGTACAACACATGCATCTTCTCCTTTCTCCAAGTTTGTGTTCTGAGGGATTTACTTCCTGATGATGTCATTTTTACCATATATGGCACGTGGTGAAAGTACCTGCTTTTCCCAGTGGGGGGCACTCACACTCTGCTGCCTGCACTGTAGTGGGAGTAAGGCACACCCACACAGCTCTGAGGCTGTGTGGGTGTGTGAATAGCCTGTGCTTGGGAATGTGTGCTTGTGAGTGTGTGTCTAAGCACGTGCACGTGTCTGCAGTGTGCACGTCATTGCTGTAAGACAGAATACTCAAAGTGGCTCTTTTTCCACATACTGTTTCATTTAAATTTTTTATGCCATTGTCCATGGCATTTTTTTTTTCATAAAACATGTAAAACACACATCTACACAGGAGCCCATGCACATCTTCAAACTAAATGAAACGCAGGACTTCCCAGCAGATGATTACAGTCACCACAGAAACCAAAACAGACCTGACTTGTTTACACAGCTGCATCACGGTGCACATCAACTCATGCTCTGGTTTGTACATCCCAAAACGGGGCAGAAATGTTATGCTGCTCATCATCAAACACCAACAATGGAGGTCAGCAGAGGGGATTTGCACCCCGAGATCATTGGCTACTGGACTTTAATTGTTGCAAAGGAGGTACAGATGAGATATGTCTATGCAATCCATAAGCAGTAGCTAAACACAAACAGATGCTACTGATGTGTTTAGATGCCACTTATATTTAAAAATACTTTTCATAATCTCTGTTTCTGGCCCACATTGGTTTTGAAGATGATCTCTACATACAGCTGCGGGACGATGATAAGAAACAGACCGTTGTTCCTATTTTTAAATGTATTTATATTTGAACATGCAGAGCATTTGTGAACTCAACTTGGACAGTCATGCTTCCAATATGGCAGCAAGACAGGTATTCTTCAGGAAAAAATGTTTTTTTCCAAGCGTAACATCCAGGTTGAAGCTCATCCAGGAAGTATGTTTTGTTGCAGTTCCTTGACTGACCACAAGGTGCCGTCTCCAAAACAGCAAATCCCCACTAACCCATCCATCCATCCATCCATCATCTATACCCGCTATGTCCTGTGCAGGGTCACGGGGGTCTGCTGGAGCCTAT
>JBAMYA010047093.1:0-10614 GCA_037176975.1 Arrhamphus sclerolepis | reverse complement strand
AGCCATGTAGTCATTCTACATTAGTTGTGGTTAGTTCCACAGATAGAACTTCTCGTTTAGCGGCGAAGGCTTCTCAGCCTCACTCCATTGCTGTCTGATGTAATCATACTTAAGGGCACATCAAAGCATGACGGTCATTTAGCGCCTTATGGAGCTCAGTGGTCTTGAGTATTACATGACTTGTATTTTCATTATGCTTTTGGCTGCACTTGCCTCTGCCTCTCTCTCTCTCTCTCTCTGTCTGTGTGTTTGTGTGTGTTTTTGGTGATTGTCATCCTAAAGTAATTAATGGGCTACTTAGTGTATTTTGTTCAATGCACTAATTGACCTGATGTATTATGTGATGTAGACTTTTACGTGCTTGTAAACAGTTTAGTAGTTTAGACTACTAGAATTTGTCTACAGTGTGTAGGGAATATAAACGCTTGCTTAGTTTTTCATGAGTTGATAAGTGTCCTAAGACAATGGGAGAAATGTAAGAACAAAAATAAATTAAAACCACCTGATAATCAGGAAACGGTGACTAAACGGCACAATCAGTTTCACGTACTGAATGTTCTTTGCGTTCCTGCCCGTGACCAGGTGTGGTACCATAGAGCAACAGTGAAGGAATAAGTTGGAGCACAGACCTTTTCAACCAGCAAATGTTAAAAACATATAATAAATTTTGTGAAAGTAATAACTAGAAAAGCACTCGGAGAGCACAGACCTCTGCCAAGCAGCACAGTTCCTCCACATATTTTGACTTACACCCAAAAGTATTACTCCTACATTTGTTTTATTATATTGGATTCCTTCATCATGTAAACATAAACTTAGCAATTGGAATCATATTGATATCATTATTAGTTTAATAGTTATTCGCGAAAATTAACATTTTCGTAATGGCAATTTTCTTCGGGATCTAGATAGATACATCAAATCTGTTAACATATTTCTTTTTCAGCAGACTATCAGCTACAATTTGGTGCTTGTTGCATGTCTGTATCTTCATGTGTTACCTCACAATGTTGAAAAAGATGATAACCCCCGATTTTCTTCATGTTCCAGATCGTAGTATCCAGAATATTTCAGGATCTGGATCAGACTTTTACGCATGATTGATGCTGTCATGACCATGTCCCATATTTTTTTTTGCCAAGTATTCAGAGCATTTATTGTGCAGATATATACACATATCCTGAAAATGGCCCTACCTTTAAAGAATCCTTTAAAAAATTCCTGGATCCAGACAGTGATCCGGATCACCTCCAAAATTTTATCTTTTGTTTGCTGTCCCAATTTGGACATATCCTGATATTTTTATGAAAATCCATCCATAACTTTTTGAGTTACAGACAAACAAACAGACAAACCAACGCCGGCAAAAACATAACCTCCTTGGCTGAGATAACCACAAATAACTTCTCTCATTAAAATATATCATCAGAATTTATTAACACAAGTATTAAAGATACGCAAACAACACTTGGATCTGCTAAACTAGATGTCAGCTAAATTATGCATAAGTTAATTAAAATATAATAAAACAATATAACTAGGTATTTGTTAGATGTAGGTGTGTGTGTGAGAGAGAGAGAAACGAGATGGCTTCAAATCCACAAGGTGGTGATGGACTACAAACATGGTGGACATGATCACGTGGGATCATGCATCACATTCAGAGCAGCTGAGTGCCAAAAGAACAAAAGAAATAAAAGACAAAGAAAAGAGGCTTCATGGCAAAGATGGAGTGTGGTTGCTGTAGAAGAGAGAGAAGAGAAATCAAACGAAGCTAGAATGATTTCTCACCACCAGCAACAGCTACTCTGTCGTTTCCGCACAGATGCACCCAATGTTGCTTTCAGTGATGAGAAAACGCACCAATGCAATCGGACAACCTTGCAGGATCGATGGTCTGGTTTTAAACGCATGTTACACAAAAGAAAAATAAATTCATAAAACAACACTGACTCAGTTCTGCTCGGACACAAAGGCCTCTTACATGCATCGCTCCAAAAGAAATATGTGGCATTGCAATGTCCAGGAGATGCGCTCTGATCCTGGTCAACAGAGGGTTGGTTACGCTCTGCCGGTAATCAGCTGTGAGCGTCTCTCTCTCTCTGTCCGTCTGTCTCCTTGGAGACAATGAATACAGTGTCCTTTGTAGCTTGTGTGTCCTAGCTAGGGTTTCCTCCATGTTGTCTGAAGGCATCCACCTCAGCAGTTGCATACTGTTTGCTTTCTCTCCATGTCGTGTGTCAGCAGGTCATGGTTGGAGCGTCACGACTGGGCATGAAGTGCTGTTCCTCTGCACCCAGTATTTCAGTGTTTGTGGCCAGATGAGAAATGCAGGCACTGATTCTTGGTAACTGGTGGACTTTACAGATGCAGCTGGGTGGGGGACCCTCAGCTGGTAGCTGGTCACACTGTAGTTTGAGCTGGAGAGCTATCAAAGAGGTTTTTCCTCCTTGTTGTTTAGGGGTGAGACAGTGTGATCTTTAGATGCCACAAGACCTATAAGAGGTGTGATCCTCACAGGTCAACAGAGGAAGAGACAGAGAACAAAAGAGGACTGTGATATTTATAGTCTGGCCTTTTTGGGGATTAGAAGCCAATGACGGCACTGGGACAGCCAGGGTTTCCCACACATAGACTAATGTGTGGCGCAGCGCCATAGAATCAACTCTAAGTGCCACAGATCCACCCCGCCAACGGGATTTTGGAAAAAAAAAATAGTTCCTCTCAGTGCTCTTTCACCCTATCATTCTCGTTCACATATGCACACAGACAGAGAGAGGGAGAGACAGACAGACAGAGAGAGAAGCGCACATACATACCAGTAGTGTGCAGGTACACTGCTGCAAGTCTGACAGGGTTCAACATTAACAGCTGCCTGACTGCCTGGGGCATGTAGACACTTGATTCGGGCAGCAACTTACTTTATGACAGCTGGCAGATGGGACAACCAACTTTTATTGATGTAGTTTTTTTTCTAGGGCTGGGCGCATAACGCAAAAAAAAAAAAATTACACAGACAATTATTTTAATGCAAATTAATGCAGTACTACCTCTTTTTTGTTTTTACTTTGAAAGCCAGTTCCTCTCAAAATCTAAACACAGACACCGTGGTTCATGAAAAAGAACTGGTGGGGATTGAGAAATTGAGAACGGTACATAAATCTATCACTGATTGACAGTTGATAGGGAAAAAAAATTACTGGTAGACTCCGCAAAGCTGTATTTTCCTGTCACTGGAGCAGTGTTACCAACTTGGCGTTTTTCTCGCTAAATCTGACGACTTTACAAACTCCCCTGCTGCCTCTTTCTTTTTTTTTTTTTTTTTCTTTTTTTTTCTTGTCAAAAGCGACTAGTGACAAATCTAGCAACTTTTTCTGGCATTATTGGAGATATTCCTGGTGTTTTGGAGACTCTGATGTTACGGTGCATTCACATGTACAGGGTGCGTGCAGCATCTGTGTCTGTTTCTATAGACTAGAATGATGGCCGGGTTGGGCGTCACTGTCTGACACACAAGCAGCAAGGGCTGCCGTGAGCCCCTCCCCATCCCAAAGTACTGGGAGGTGGTGAGTCTCACAGCAGCCTCCCAGTACTCCCAGCTGTAGTCAGAGAAGATACCAGTAACTTGGTTCACTTTGGTCCCAAGCCGGGATGAAGGAGAAGGGTTGGATGTAAAGCCAGACATTCTAGCCCATATAAATTTGATATTCTAACATTTAACAATACAGTACAAAAAGATGATGTATAACATCTTGCTGCAAATGCTGATGGGCCTAAGCTTCATGAAAAAGTAAAGTCTGCCCTTCACTTTTTTATGAACAGCATCAGTGTTGCATCCACAGTCCAGCCTGTTGTCCAGGTGAACACCGAGATATCCACCTACACTTCTTCCATGATGGAGATACTGCTTGACTCAATCCCGGCTCTCCTAAAATCTACAATCATCTTCTTTGTTTTGCTCACAAGATGAGTTAAGTTTTCCCACACCATGCCACAAAATGGTCCACCAGTCCTCTGTACTCAGTCTCTTGTCCATCACTTCCATATTTCTACAGATGACTTGACTTGTACTTGTGCTGGAAGTCTGAGATGTATAGGGTGAAGGAGAATAATGAGAGAGCAGTTCCATGTGGTCCTGTGCTGCTGACCACCTGCTCAGACAAACAACCATTCAGTCTAACAAACTGTTGCCTGTTTATCAGGCAGTAATTCAAGTGATTGTGGAGGCATCCACCAGTGCCTTCTGAAGTTCCTTGTGTAGTAAAGCAGGCTGGATGGTGTTAAATGCACTGAAGAAATCAAAGAACATGATCCTCACAGTGCTGCCTGTTTTGTTCAGATGAAGCTGATATTTTGAAGCAGGTGTATGATAGCATCTTTAACTCAAACCCTGCAAAGTGAGTCCTGGAAAGGTGCTTGTTTTACATATTCAGGTGGGCCAATAAAAGTCTCTCAAGGACTTCAATAATGTGGGATGTTAGGTCTAGAGGTCTGTAGTTGGTAGAAGATGGATGGGGTCTTTCTGATACAAGGCAGGATGCCTTCTACAGCACCAGAACCTTCTCCCGGCTAGAGCTGAATTTGAAGATGGTGCTTTCCAGATGTGTAAGCTGTCCACACCATAAGTATATCATCAGAAATGCAGCCTTTCAAAACTAACTTATAGTGGTGTTCTGTTGTTGGACTTCTGTGTTAGTCAGTTTGTTCGTAGCAAACATAAGGGTGTTCTTAAGTGAGTGTGGCACAAGGACAATTAAACTCAAAATACTTTCATTCCCGAAGCGAAATTCAAGAGTTTATAGTTATGTCATTGAATTTGTGAAGCCTACCTTCTGGACATTTTGGATGAAGAGAGGAGCTGAGCTGTCAACCGATCACTGGCGAGTTGGATCAGATGTCAGGGGAGGATGTCAGACAGACCTTAACCTGTAGCAAGACTTTGCTGGGAACATCTATAAAAGGAATCTGTCAAAATAGTCCTTAACTCTTTGCCACAAAAACCGTTTTTTTCCTATCTGCTGTCAGCCTCATCAACAAGGAGAAAGGCTCCCACTGACACCCCATCCCACACACACACACACAAAACTCCTGCAAATCCATAATATAATGCATGTTCCATCTGTAAAATAATCATGCATATTTCATCTTCAAAATGTATATATTTATGTATATTTTTAACTATTTAGCTCTTTATCTATGTTAATTCTTTATTTTTCTGTATATCTCAGATGCATCAGATGCCAAAACAAATTCCTTGTAGGTGAAAACTGGCAATAAACCTGTTTCTGATTCTGAAATCCTACTTCTGACAGAGCTTCAGTTTCCTTCAAGCAGAGGTGGCAGCTATTGAGTCCGAATGGGCCGTATTCCATGCTTCTATTATCCAAGTGGCTGACCAGAGCTGTGTCTGCAAGAGCAGATGACAGGTACCGACAGGCCAAGTGTGATGCGGCTTTGGTGGTTTTGAGGCAACTCTGTGAATAACTTGGTTCAGTGAGGTCATGGAAACGGACTTTTGGTCAGCCTACAGAAGATTCTGGCAAACTGTCAGGCAGTTCAGGTAGGGAAAGCAGTGCTTCACCAACATTTAGTACAGTACGGAAGGGATGCCATCGGGCGATGGGAGGGATTATATCTCTCAGCTGGCTTGGGAACGCTTCGATGCTTCTCCAGAGAAGCTGGAAGTTCAGTGACAGTGATTTCTGGAAGTGCTCCTGAGCCAATGCAGTCATATCCAGTAGAGAATCATGCCTGTTTTTAATGAGAGCCTGAAGGTCACTTGCATCCAGTTTTGACCTTCGACCTTGTCCCTTGTGGACAGACACTCCTCCTGGTTCTAGGAGTCTAATAAAGATCCTACCATCTACAGTAAAAATATCATCAAAGCCTTTGCAATTTACGTTGAGGAACATTTTTTTCTGAAATTGTTCCACATGTTATAGTTGTAGCAGTAAATAACTACAATTACAGATAAATTTTGTACTTGGCAGGTGTAGTCTGCAGCTCCTTCATTCTTGCTTTAAGCCTCAGTGTGGAACCAACAGAGTGTTTGCGCTGTAGATGTCTGTCCCTGAATTGCACCACTCTCAAACTATTACTCCGAGGACGTGGACTGCAGCATATGTGATTGGTCTGCTTGGTAGCCTTGTTCTTTTCTCTCTTTGTATTTTCTGCTTTGTTGTTATCATGCCAGGTAGAAAATGACTGTAATTGCAGTGAAAATTACTGATGTTCAACAAGCTCCAACGTACATAAGTTATGCTTTATTTTGAAGCTCAGCACTTCAAGCTATAGCACTGCAGAAAAGAATCTGCACCACCACCTGGTGTTTGGTGGTGTAATTACAGAAGAACAAAACTGGCATTGTGTTAAGTTGAAATATAGAAGTATAATGTGAGCTTTATATTCCTGCACCATAAGGAAATACATTTTTGTTCGTTAAAGATTTTGTTAAATGTTTAAATATTCTCACAATAAAGCAGTATGAGTTTAAAAGTGCAAAAGATAGTTCAGGGATTTAATAATGATAATAAAAAAACATATAGTTAATGTGATGCTGGTAAAACAGTTATATGACTGGTAAAGTTTAAAATTTTCCTGTCTACACAGTGGTGGGTGGCAAAATGTATTGATTTCAAACCCTGATGTTCACCACAGCTGAGGACCCATGCCATTACTTCTGCTGTAGCCTCACACGCACCTCCCCAGAAATCTAACTGATGTGGTAATCTGCACTGGTTTGACACAGAAAGTCATCGACAGGGAAGCCAAACTGCTCCCTTACTGGCAAAGGTGCAAGAAGCTTATCAAGTTCCCCCTGCTCTGCATGTTTGCTACTCTCACTGGCAACTTCCACTTGCACTTTTTTCAAAGGGCCTTTGGAAACATTTTTTTTTAAAACTATATAAACTGATGTAATTTGTAAAATGAATGTGAAAAACCACTTTTCCTACACAGAAAATCAAGGTTTCATCTGAAGTAAAGTTTAAAAATACATAGCAAGACATTTATTATTGATGCTAATAGTCATCTGGACTTGTACATACGCTTAAGAGGTCTAAGTTTGCTTTTGTGCTTTTTAAATTAATGGTGAACTGAGTGTAGGATTATTTTCTCTGTCTTGAATCTTACCAACATCTCTCTCTCTGTTGCATAAAATAAAGTTGGTGCCCACGCTACAACAAACACAAGTGTGTGTTTTATCTCCAGCCTTCACAGGGTGAGTGAGTTTCCATTCCAGATAGTGTGGGTGTAGATACAATTACCCATGCCTCCCCCCTAGAATTTGATGTGACTGACTCATGGTATTCTGAGGACATTAATTTGTAACCAGGTTTCCGGACACGAGATTACACAGTAGAAAGGCTAAAGCGCACATGCATACAAGTCTTGTGCAGCAGTTCTTCAGTTTTTTTTTCTTTTCTTACCTTTTCCCCCTCTCTCTATTGTTATTTCCTTCTGCCTTTCTGATGTACGTGTGTGCAAATACAATCCAAATTCCAAAATCATTGGGATGCTGTGTAAAATGTAATGAAAAAGAAAAAAGTCAAGTCAAGTTGCACATTCAAAACAACATCAGTGCTGTACAGGCTAAAACAAAAAAAAAAAAAATCCCCCAAATCAATAATGAAAGAATTAAAACAGAGAAAGTCACAATATCTACTAAAATTGTAGAGGCAACAGGAGTATAATAAAATGGATAACAGCAAATGAAATATTATGAACCAGATCATATAAAACTGATCCAGTTCCAAAGTCCAACAGCAGAAAAAGCTCTGCTTTTTAATTGTGATCCTTGAGCTGTCAGCTTGTTGGTTGGTCTCAGAGCTCTGACTTGACTATGAAAGTTTCAAAGCTCTGACAGTTAAATAAGCTGTTCTGTTAAGACTCTTAACAACAAACAATAAAATCCTTAATGCCTTAAACTGGATTCTGAACTGCACAGGAAGCCAGTGAAGTGAAGCTAGCACTGGAGTGATGTGCTCACATCGTTTCTTCCCTGTTAGAGGCCTAGCATCTGCGTTCTGAACAGTAAACGATGATGCAGTGACTGATCAATTCTAAAGTAGAGAGAGTTACAATAATCTAATTTACAGGTAAGCAAAACATGGACAACTCTGAATCATTAGAAGGAAGGTATGGTTTTACCTTACATGAGAGCCAAAAAAGAAAGAAGGTAGTTTTAATCACTGGCTTTAAATGTGATAAACAGATACCTCAGAGTCAAAAAAAATCACACCAAGATGTCTCGAAAAATACGTGCAGTACACAGATGATGGGCTAATTATACTGTTGTGGTTGTCTAACATGTCTGTCTGACCAAAAACATTAATTTCTGCCTTATTCCTGTTCAAACTGAAGTTTTTCTCCATCCATGAATGAACTTCCTTTAGACAGTTTAGTAAAGCTTGTATCTGACTCATTTTCAAATCATCAGCAGAGTTGCGAAAAAACAATGTCATGCTTTTAAAAAATGGAGCCCAAAGGAAGCATATATGGAGCAAAAAGAATTGGGCCTAGAATGGAGCCTTGTGGGAACACCCAACCACCAAATAACCCGAGGAGAAAAGTCCAAATAGCCCTAGGAGACAGCTGGTGGCACAGTGGTGTCATCTTGGACTTTTGCCCTTTGGAAGCGTTTCATGGAGGTCTTCCAGTTTGTTTTATGTATTTCGTAAACCCATACTTTATTCCCAGCAGATCATAAAGAACATATCAGATGTTGAAAGTGGTGATGGTAGTGTTGAAATGCTGCTGTCTGTGTTGCAGACCTTAAATGCTGGTATGGATGTATATCAACAGATTAAATGAACTTAATGAGAAAAAAACAGAACATATTGGGTTGTTACTGTATATGGGCTGTATGCAAAATATATAAAACACTGATTCTTACATTTAGCCTACTTTGACTAGACCTTTCTTATTAGAGTCACATTTTTAGTTTTTATATTTTTAAAAAATTGTGGTAGCAAAGTGCTACTCAGTTAAACAAGCTAATTAATATTAATAATAATATTAATATACTAACTAATATTAATAATATTGTCTTTAAATAATTTAAATAAAACTCTTCTTAATACAATTAAAACAATAGTAAATAAAGTATTCTGGTTGGCATGATTTTAATGGTTGTTTTTTTAAAAACAACAAACAAACCAACCATCTTGATGGCCTTCAGAAATGCTAATCATTATATTCATTATCATTAGTCATTCAGAAGTACTTGCATCATTTGCAGGCTTCATAAATTAGGTTTACTTGAAATTAATTTAAATTTTTATATCAGCTTCCTTGCGTACACATGCCATATATGAAGATTTACAGTGTTTATAGAAAACACTTCCTCTTGGTTACACACCAGCACCAGTTGTTTCAATAATGGACGTGAAAGTAGGGGATAAATCAGTTAGAATTTGCCTCTTGGGTAACAGTGAGCTGAAATGAACTTGCAGTCCTACTGGTGGTAAAATGGCAAAGCGTGGTGCCAGTAAATCACCTCATGCCATCATCTTAGCTGGCTTAATGTGCCAAGCTTTTATTACTCCTTAATTCTTTCTTGATGCTGCTGATTTGTGTTTCACTTCGTGGCCCTCCCATCTTGTGTTTTTTTTCTGCTGACGGTTAGCCTTTTGTTTTTTTCTGTTTTTGGAATTTCAAAGGACATTAGTAAAAGTAGCTAATTGAAAATTTACGAATACAAAAGACAAAACTTGTACAGATGTACATAAAAACCAAATGAATAATTGTGAACAGCTTAAATCTCATCTCACACAGTGTGCCTGCATTCCTGTATTGCTCTGTGCAGCCGACAGGCTTTCCCTTATTTGGGGTTTATTGGTTTTACCACAACTAGTTCCATGAAGTTGACCAGATGCATGTGGCTGTGTGTTTGCATATGTGTGGTCGTGTATTGAAGGTCATCTGGGGAATGGGCTGGGCTTTGAGCTCTGCAGCATCTGGCTGATCAATGATGTTCTATCTTTGCCCTACATCATTCACAATGTGCAGAGCTCGGCTCAAACGGGTTTAATCCTGCAGACACTCATGTGAAAGCTAATGGAATAAGAGTTGAACTAGATCTGGAATGCAGCGCTTCCTGTCTGGTGACCTCGCGTCCTCAATAAAAGGCACCAGCAGTTAGTGTATACCAGCTGTATACCTAAGGAGGTGTGATATTCACGACAGATGTTAGAATAAGGAGACATACATTAGAGTTGCACAATATTAGGACACCAGGTGATATGCAACATCATAGCAGGAAACTACAGAGATAATGACTTGCAATATATTAAATATTTTTGATAGTGTGTGTGTGTGTGTACAACACTACTCACAGAAAGTTAGGGATTTTGGGGTTTTGAATGAAATTTCACAAGTGTCTGGTTCTTGAATCACTTTTGTTAGCTGTTGTTTTACAACAACTGCATGATTCTCATCAAGTTTCATGATATAATATCTCTGTAGCATGAACTTCTTACATTTTCCATAAATGCCCCCCATCAGTCAAATATCCCTAAGTTTTTATGAGTAGTGTATATGTGTGTGTGTGTGTGTGTGTGTGTGTGTGTGTGTGTGTGTGTGTGTGTATATATATATATATATATATATATATAT
>JBAMYA010047092.1:0-10615 GCA_037176975.1 Arrhamphus sclerolepis | reverse complement strand
AAAATATCATAACTGACCGCAATTATGGTGATTCTGTCTACTTTGCCTGGAATAAATGGAAGAAGCCACTTGCACAGAAAGGCGTACATCTACAAAATTCTGTAAGAAAACGAGTTATACCTCCATACACGTCATATTACGCGGTAGTTAGCCCCTAATCGTCTTCTCAGAAGGACACGTTATGTTTTAGTTGAGGCATAAATTTACGTCTATATTTGGGTTCTTTCAATTTGAGAAGTTTACCGAAACATGACTGGAAGTGTAATCATGACTTTATGTTGGACAACGTTGAAAAACATTGAGTGGCACATGAAATTCAGACTTTTAGCTACCACACATATACAATATGATTTTAAAGGGAAATAAGTCGACTATTCCCATGTTCTGGTAATGTTTTTGTAAATGAAAAAGTTTTGTGTTGTTTAAGATGTCTTAAGAAATTTTATTAACCTCAACATTTATTATCCTACACCATTTCATTATGATTATTATTATTCTTATTGTGCCTGTTTAAGATTGAACATGTAGAATTTTAAGGACTACAGTAGAAAAAACAACCAGTCTGCCAAGTTATGCCACAACTTTTGACTCGCCAGTAAACTGATTACAGCTGAGCGGGGTAACAAAACATCTGGATCTTCACGTATTCAACTCCCAAATATAAACTGGAGGGAAAAAAGACATAGAATATGTTTGTTTATTTTTTTTAAAAGACAGTTTAAAAGCACAAAGCACATCTTCCTACAAATATTTTTATTTGTCTTGACCACCAAGTACAACATGCACTGAAATTACATAAACATTCACTTTCTATTAGTCTGACATGTAACTAGCTAAAATTAAAGAGAATGTGGAAAGTGAAAAATAATTACAGTCAAATATCAAAAAGAAAAAAAGAGGGAGCTGACATTGACAGGCCTCATTCTAAAAATCGGAATATTTTATGTACTAAGAGGTAGGGATGTCCCGACAGCCAATAATTCAATACCAACATTCAGAAAAACATGCTGGTGCTTGTTGCCTCCATCCAAAAAGCTGCAGACAGAAGTTGCCAGGCAGGTGCAAAATTTCCCAGGTGTTTTATGTAGGAAAAACCACAAAAGACACAGAGGGATGGCGATAAAGTCTGTGTCTAATGTTACAAGTGTTTAAACGATGAAGGTTATCATTTGCATATTGTAACTCGTGAAACCGCTGAAACCAATGACCCGGGCACATTTACAAAGGCTGGGATCAGTGCGTTTATGCTAACAAAGCAACAGCTCATAACATGAGCTGGTTATTGCTCATATTAAACCATTATCTTTATAGTTTATTCTGCTAAACTACCATACAGCAGAGGTGGGATTTTTTTTTCTTTTCATTGTGTTCGTCTATGCAGGTATCAAATTTGGTACCAAAACTTGTGGAAATTCAATGATTCTAGTGTCAATTATGACACGTTTGGTGCGATGGCATCCCAGTGTAGAGGTAAGGTTGTCTTAGTAATCTTTGCTTCCTTTTTTTTTTCTTTTTTTTTTCATTACAAAAAAGTAACCCATCCTTGCCAACAGCAGCCACAGCAACTGTGAAGTTGTCTACTCACAAAGACCTCCCTGGACATCCTAAAATAAACTGCATGTTTCATATTCAGCATACACACACTCACAAATAGAACAAAGAGAAACTGTTTCAATTAGATGACAGGAAGACATAATTCTGAAAAAATATATAAAAACACTGCAGACATTAGATACAAAGCCTTGTCCTGTCGATTTATCAATCACAAAATAAATGCCCCTCAATAACAAAAGTATGAGAATTCTCATCCAGCATGTTCATGTCTCAGAGGGGTGGGGTGTGTCAGCAGATGGGTCAAAGTAAAACCAGAGGAACAAAGTATTGCGCTGGGGGGCAGTGACAATTATCCTTGAGAATCATTAGTATCGGCGGCGCTTGCTATTTGGCCCATCAAAGACACCTGCTACTGGACTGCCTCTGCCAAATCCTGGTGCCGGTCCAACCTGGGGGCCCATTGGCTGCTGATGTTGCTTTGGGGATTCAACCTCTGGTCGGCCCCCCATTGATCCACCCTGCGGGTACCTATCATTTCGCTGAGGTATCACAAGATCAACATGGAAGAAAATGTGGTGTTGAGATCGAATCAAGTGTTTTGTGGTCATGTGAGGAATATTTGACAGTCGGCCAAGATTAGTTTTTCCAGTAAAGTGACAGAAGACGGATCACAGGATTTTCACAAGTTTGAGGTTCAGTTGGGGTTTAGTTTGATCCAAGTGCCATCATCCAAGAGTAAAAAGGGAGAGAGGTGAACCACGCAGACAAAGGGAGAGAAGGGAATACGACTGTTAGTCAACTACAATTTTAACATACTTCAAAACTTAAAAGTTTTTGTCTAGGTCTTTGTTTACATACAAATTCATTTAGAAACTTGTTAAAAGCCAAATCTTTCAAAGTTTCAGATTTAGTTTAAGGCAAACTTCTGCCTCTACATGCTTTAAAACAATACTTTTGATGTTGATGGTACTTTAAAAAGGTAGTTATTTTTATACTCTTCTTTTTCTCCTTCAGATACATTACCATGGCTCCATTCTCTGACATCAATGGTGTTCCCATATTTGCTGTTCCCTCTGGGCCAACGGCTCCTCCCCTTGCATTCAAGCCCATCATTTGACCCTGGTTACCACTGGGCCCTGCAGAGGCCTGGTTATAGCCATCTATACGCAAAACAATGGAGCATGGGTTGATCATTCAGGTAGCTCAGTGTAAATAATGTACTCAACATGGACTCAATGGGAACTAAAGGCTAGAGTTGTCTTCAACCGGGATAATGATCGTGGATGCACTCGATTGACAATAACATATATGACTGATCCACAATCACTTCAACAAGAGGCTTCAAAAGAAAGAAAAAAAAAAAAAAAAAAAAAAAAGAAACCCAAGGATCAATTCTCACTTTTAACTGGACAAGCTGAAGCAACCAAACAACCAAAATTACAATGTCCGAAGGATAAAGTGCTTAAGTGTGGGTCAATATGACTGCCATAAAGAAATAAAATTTAAATATGACCAAAATAAGCAGATGGTTAAAAAGAATGTTTCCATTGGTGCGAAAAAAAAAAAACAAAAAAAACAACATCTTTTGGAGGAGAAATACCACTTTAGAAGAGTGCATTTTTCAAATTGAGAGCAAGTTTCTTTCCTTTTCAGATATTGTACTGCTCTACCCCATGACCCTATTCTCACACTCAACGTCCCTACTGACCTGCAAGTATGGTTTGTTTCACCTGAAACTGTGGAAGTAGTTGTTCGCTGTACAACTATCTTGAACACCATTTTGAACCTTCCCTGCTAGACTCGGGATTTTTCTTGCAATCTCAAAATTAAGGTTCTTAGATTTTTGCTCTCAGTCTGTTGCAATATGATGTTGCCAATACCAGAATGCCAGATATGAGACTGAAGAGGCTGCATTGTGGTGGGTTGGCTCATTTCATGGTGTCTACCTCACACTGGAGGTGGTTCGTTTTGTTAAGTGATCCACAGAACCTAGTTAATCACACAAACTCATACTTTATTCCTTAAAGAGAAACTATATTGTTGCAATAAAATTCCATTAATATGAAGTCCATTTGTAAAGAGGATATACAATAAAGTCCATTTGTAAAGAACCATTGTAAAAGGTCATAAGCACACCACTGATTAGATTTGCAGGATTTAATAGTCTTTTAACACTATTAAAACATGCAAATCTAATCGGTGAGCTCTATCTTTCTCAACTGGTATTTAATTGTAAAATGTTTGTGTGAAGAAACAATATCCTGAACCACCCCTTGAAGTAGCAATCGTAGGAATCTTCTCACACTGAAGACATTCCATTGTTTAAATCACAGTGTTGTGAAGGGGAGTGTGCAGTGTTGTCCAATTTATACTCTTACTTTCTGCAACATTCAACTTTAAATGATAAATCCCTGAGACTCCTGAGCAGGTCCAGCACAGAGCCAACTTTCTTGATCAGTTTATCAGCTGCCCCAGCAAACTGAACTCTCCACCAAAAGACACATGTAACAACTTCCTGCAAGCACTGAACCACCTAAGATTCCTCAAGACACAGCAAATGCTGTGACCCCACCAACAAGAAAGTGAAGAAACTTCTACTGGGCCAAGTCAAGTCCATCCCAAAAAACCGCTGACCTGGACGTGATGCTGACACAATGTTGAACTGTTTGGCAGAGTCTGAGTCTTCTCATTCATTGCCACCATTGCTGCAGTATGCAAAAACAACAAACAGATAGGCACTAACCACCTCAGCTCCTTCCATGTTCACTTTTCATTTTAGTTTGCTGTTGTTCTTCTTCTATTTTATTGGCAGTTGGCAAATGGTGAAAGTGGTATGGCAAGTGGGGTCCCATAACCTACAAACCTACCACTTCATACCATCAAGTGGTTAGGGGATACCACTGTCACTGTTATAGAGACAATGGCTCACAGGACCAAGGAAGTGATTGGCGCTGTTGCACTACCAGCGTCTTAGGTTTTACCCCAGACTGCATTGGTGTGGCTATAGAGAAGCATGTTAAGCTCATCAACTCTGTCCAGTATTCCATCACTCTGATCCCCTTCTTCCTGAAACCATTGATCCTTTTAATCCCTGATCCTACATCTTGCATGTTATTCTGCTGGCAACTGCTTCCAGATTTTCCTGTACACTTCTTCACTTGCTTTCTCTTAACTTAGTCTTCTTGGTCATTTTTAAATAACTCCCATCTTTTTCTTGAAGACTGTTCTTGTTTAACAGTTTTTTCAGGTCACTGGTGATGCATGGTCTTGATATTGCTGTGCCTCACTGTCCTGGTAGGGATGGTCTTGTCCACACAGGCATTAATGTGGTCTGTCAGACACCCGGTTGGATGTCATCTCCATGTGTATCCCAGTCTGTAGCCTGAAAGTACCTTCGCATTTTTTTTTTCCAGATTCCTGTAACCACTTTTACTAATACATTTTGGTTACAGGTTACCCCTGATGACAGGTGCCAGATTATGATCTTTCTTACCCAGTGGAGGACACGCAGAGGAGCTATATTCAATGTAAACAGTGTTGCAGAATACATCCACCAAATTATTTTCCAACAATTGACTAACTGTTGAAAAGTTGGAACTGTGACAGAGGGAGAAATGTGGTGGAAATTTCCAAAGATTGCCATGACTCCAATGGGGTGTTGTCTTTGCAACAAGGGACAGACGAAGCTGACAATACGACATTCCTGAAATTCTTTCTGTTGCCTTGTCAGAACTCCAAACTTATCCATTTTGCTTGCCAGTGCCCTTACACTCTTAATGATGATCAAGGAAATAAATAGTTTTAAATTACACAACTTTCTTCAGACCATCAATGTTGGATTTGTCCTTGCTTCAATTCATCATTGACTCCATGAATGGTGGGTCTTAAGTATAGGTATTGGTTGGTCTTTTGCTTATGGACAAAAGACAAAGTGCAAGAAAACCTAATGGAAGCCTCTCTCAGGTCGCACTGTATTCAAACTGGCATTGGGTGGGGAGTGGTGGGGGGGCAGCAGTGTTTAAGAAAACAACCTAGTAGAAATTTGAGGGCAGAGGGAGAGCAATATGATATCCGAGGACAAAAAAAAAGATGTAGGTTAAAAACAAAGATTGAATACGCTATACCCCATCACAAGTCACTGTGGATCAGTTTAACAAAACAAATAAAATCTATGCATCCCTGAAAATGGGAAAGAAACGTTTGACGAGTGCTCCAACCATCATTATTGTTGTTACTGCTATTATGTAACACTTAGATCTAGCTACACTATGAGCCTAATGTAAGTTTTAGGTTGAACTTTATTTTGTGATAAAAAAAACAAAAAAACGCATTTTATTGTGCTTGACACTGACAATAAAAAAAACAACAACCTTATTTTAGGTGCTGCAGTATTGCAAAAGTACCGCAAGTAGCCTATAACAAACGTGTTATTACATAAGCATATATGTAACATGTAATATGGGAAACTGACTTCTCAAATTGACATCTCATAGTAATGCCCAAATCCCTGTCATAATCAACCACTGGATTGCACATCACCTTAGTAAATTTAGGGAATACAGAGTAGAAGTACAAAAGTGACATTGGACCATTAGAAGAGGGGGTCAACGTAGTCAACTCATATGAAATTGACATCAGAAAAATCTGAGGTAAAAATATTTTCCTGAAAAGAAAGTAAAAAATTGGGATAAATTTAAAATTCTGCTAAAAGTATTATATTGAGACCATGTTTCTGTGTGTTACAAGGTGTTTATGAAAAACAAACAGAAAAACTGCAATACCACTCATTTAGAGGATAGTTATGCACAACAAGTCCAGCATTTCAACATAATCCAACTTGGCCATAACCATGGAGGCAATTTAGGGGCTATTAACACCTGCCTTGTTTAGTTTGCTTAAAGCAAACTCAAATTTGTTTCCGCCCTCAGTTCTGACCTTTTGGCCTGGCGTGAATACAAGCAAACAAGCTCTGGTGAACACCAAGCAAGCGAACAGAGACCCAGCAGAAGAGGTGGTCTTGAAGCGGTTCCAGACGAACCCTGGTGCATTTGCTCAAGATGTGAAAGCAGACCGACCTCGATCCAGCCCCATCGCAAAAAGCACACCTTTTTGCGATGTTATATATATATGTATATATATTTTAATGCAGACTTCTACAGTTTATTTTGCAAACGCTGCCATACTGATCTATGTTTATGGAGCAGCAGCAACAGAAGATCACAGTCTTGCGCAATGTTGATCTGTGTTGGAAGAAATCAGTGTGTGCACGTCCTGGTACATCAGACAGACAGAGCTAGATTTGGATTGACTGACATATGAAAATAGTTTTATACAGATTTCCAGTTACTGAACATTAACATCGCCGGACCAGACCAGCACACGCAATACGGTGATCATTGAGCTGTTCTCTCAGTCCAAACAATGCCAGAAAATGTGTAATTCCGTGACCGACAGGACGATCATCTGTTTCGTGACTGGTTATCTGTTGTCAATAAGGAAGGGGAAGGTTCAGTCTTTGGAAGAATGTAGTCTTTGGAAGGAGCCCCATCAGCCATAACTCACTGATGGATAATAATTGTCGATAGTTTTGGGTTACAGAAGCACCACTGAGCTAAAATAATAGTATTGGATGTGATAGGTTTAATGAGGTGTAACAAGGCAGACTAAAACTTTCCCAAGCAAAGTAACAACCTGAAGTTGTTTGGCAACCAGCAGTGGTGGACAGGCAATTCAAATAAAGGAAGCAACAATAGTGTCTTTAAACTTTGAGTAAAAAATAAAATAAATTGCAAATATGATATAAACTGTTCAATGGCGTTTATAAGCAATAGCAAGCTGATCAATTTCAATTATGGCCAGCTATGCCCAACTTCAAACTAATGGAATGCTAGCACTAGCCTGGCCAGCCATACCCATTTATTTTGCTGAATTCTTTAGCTATGTTATGCTTAGTCAGCTATTTCCAAAGGTAATGTACAGAATGTAACAAACCAGTGGCAACATAGCAGGCTTTACACAATATATCATACAGGACAGAAGGCTAGATGACTGCAAGGTTGCTAATAATGCTTTCTATTAACAGGTTTTTGCTGCCAAAGGTCATACACTGGCATTCCTATGCCACTCCATGCCATTTTGGATATCTTTTGTTTAACACTGGCTTGGTTGTTCCTCTCCCTATATCATATGCTTTGTTTCTCTATTGTATGTTTACCCAATGACATCCATTTTTTTACTACTACCCTCTGGAAATCAAAGTCAAATCCAAAGTAACTAAGACTAATTTGTTGTATCCAAGAGGGACAGAATTTAAATGGCTGGCTAGGTAATGCTGGAGCTAATGCAAGTTTAGAAATCAGTTGGTTTCCACATGCCACATAACATTGCAATATCATCATGCTTATAAATCTGGCTGCAAACATCAGTTTATGGTTATAAATGTCATGTGGCATTTCAAAAATCACTAGAACACTGTATAAACTTGCTGTACTTGCTGCTATATGGCTGTATACACACCAGCAAACTAGACTGGGGATCTAATCTGGTTTAGTGAGAGACCCTGAACTTTTTGATGGTCTAGCAGAGAAAAATAAACTTATACAAAGAGACTAACGTACAGCAAGTGACTCTTTGTTCCACACCAAACAATTTGTGACATTTGTGCAATTTGTTGCACCAGTTTCCCCGGCCAAGGGACAGTGCTTTAATCATGAAATCAAGTCTTAATTTTAACATTAAAACATCAGCTCAGAAGAAGCACACTTTACAATTTTATCTAAATTAACTTCATTAACAAACAGTAAAAAGCATAAACTGAGAAAGTGGTTGAGATGAAAAACTGAGAAAATTACAAAAGAAAAAACAAACAAACATTACATTACATGATATTGTTGAATAATTATGTGGTGGGGTTATCCACAGAACTGAATACGAATGAACATACTTTTCATTATAAAAGGTGATGTGCAATCCTGGGGTATAATCTTTGTTCAAGATATAGATGACTGATGACAAAGATCTGTCTCATTTATATCATGACGGACTCAGTCCCCAGCTCCTCATCCAGCACTTAGCAGACAGATATTGCACAGTTCACATACACTTGGTAGACGTGAACAGATGTGTTTTTTCCCCCAGTTTTATCAATCAATCCCTGCTGAATTAGATAACAAATTCTAATGCTGAGCTCAGCGACAAGGCTATTACATCTTAATATTTAATTTTGTGGTAATAAATAACCTTTAAGACATCCAAAAAGCAAGATATGATAGATAAAGTTAAGTTATGCATACAGCTGAAGATGAGAGGTAAGGGACCAAGTCGTTATCCAACTATAACTTCCCACTACAACTCAACAAATCTCAAATTAATACTCTTTTGTTAGCACAGATTAAGTGTTATGTGGAATATTGTTTTCTTTGCAATGCATCCCTAGTGACTTTATATCAGATTGAAAGGTGTGTCAATTAAAATAAGAAATGTGCTAGAAGTTCTGAAAATGTGGATGGTGTGTGTTCAACAAGTGGAAGTGGGGAAGCAACACCAAATTATTACATGAAAATATTTAGCCTACACAATTATGCCCATACCTCCTATATTAATGGCTCCACGAGGACCCAGATCACCCACTCTCATTTCCTGTTCCCTCTGGAAGAAGTAAAGAAGAACCTTCAGAACAAAATTCCTAAAATACAAGCTGTCAGCGGAAGACCCACCACTTCTTTATAAATAAAATAAAAACAAAACAAAAACAACTGAGAACAGCCAAGTAATTTACCTAACACAGCGTACATCTTACAATTAAAACAGACTTCAAATCTTTTTTTTTTTAACAGACAAGAATACATACGTTTTTGCTAATGGTTAAAATTCATTCATCACATGCAACAAAAAAACTAGACAAAAGAAAACTGTAAATGATTAAATTTTTTTAAAAACCTCACAACCTATATGCAAACTACGTTTTATTTTCCTAGTCGTGAAGTCTTATAAGCTTAAAAGCTTAATGCAAAAGAAAAGTTATATGAAAATCTGACACCAAGTTGACAAAGAAAATCAGTAAGTTGGGGTGTGGGATAAATGGGAAAATGCACTCATAAAACAAACTTAAAATTCATACTGAGATATCAGACAGAGAGAGAGAGATCACAACAACCAACATACACCTGTTACAGTCCCTGTAACTCATAATCAGCACTTTTCTTTATTCTTTTTTTTTTTTTGCTCCATTCCTCAGTCAATACAGTACTATCTGAACTGCCTACTCCAATGTATATATGTATTTTTTATTCTTTTTTTTGTTTTGTTTTCATACTTTTCTGACTTATTTCATTATTATACTTTATTTGTACATTTGTAATGGCTTTGGCAATATTGTTGGTCTACAGTCATGGCAAAAAAGCTTATTGAAATTGAAAATAGAGAGAGAGAGACGGACAGAAACCTGTAATGGCAAAAATTAATTTAGATTAACCCCCAAGCACACAGGTACACACACGCAAGTGAGTTGTTCCACTTGTACGAGCTAAATTTTTTTTTTTAAAAAGGAAAAAGAATGCATTGAGTTCTGTAAAAAACTATGAACATACAATGGCAATTAGCAGTGTATCTTCTGTTTTGCACTTGATACCAATTAGCCTCGCCAGTCTTACCCATTCTTTACAACTCCAATCACAACAGTTATTTGAAATCCTTATAATAGCTTTTATTTCCAAACAATCCAAACAATTTTTTTAGATTTCCAACAAATGCAATGGGGACAATTTTGAATCAAAACAAGTAAAAAATTTTCACATTTGTTCTTTCTTTATAGAAAGTGGGGAAAATTATTAATATTGTTTTAACAATATCAGTGTCCTCATTTTTCATTACAAACATTTACTCTCTAAACTGAGAAATGCTTGTACATTGGGGCAAAAAAGTATTTAGTCAGCCACCAATTGTGCAAGTTCTCCCACTTAAAAAGATGAGAGAGGCCTATAAGTGAGGAAGCTGGAGTACCCGGTGAGAACCCACGCAAGCACAGGGAGAACATGCAAACTCCACACAGAAAGGCCCCTGT
>JBAMYA010047091.1:0-10615 GCA_037176975.1 Arrhamphus sclerolepis | reverse complement strand
ATATATATATATATATAGATACATATGTATAGAGAGATAGATATATATATATATTTTTTTTTTTTTTTTTTCCTAAATCAAATTTGAATACGTATGTGTGTGTATATTTCATCCTGAGAGAGCTGGGATAGGCTCCAGCAGACCCCCGTGACCCTGCACAGGAAATAGCGGGTATAGATAATGGATGGATGAATGGATGAATGGATGTGTGTGTATAAATTTATATTTAAAGAATATGTTGAAAATGCACAACAGGAGTGGTGCTGTCCATGAGACAGTAGCTCTGCCCATCAGTAACCCCGAGGAATTTGACCAGTCTGTTGTGAGAAGCTCTCGAGGCTGTGACATCATCATACATCTTCAGGAAGTTTTCGTCATTCAGAAACAATTATAAACATTTCAAATTATTCTGACAGCAAAGCTACTCTAGAAGTCCCAGAGTTTCAAAGTAGATGACTGAAAATAAGCGTGATGCAGCCACTGTAATCATTTCTACTGCAAAATGTTAAACATTTCAGTAAGAGATTATTGGAAAATAAAATTGGGCATGAAATTATTTTTCTATTTTTCCATTTTAAGCTTTTTGCTATACATATCCATACTGTAAATCCTCACCTCTAACCCAGAAAGATAACTGCATTTTACAACTAGACAGCAGCTGAAAAGAAAAACAAAAAGCCTGAATCTACAGTAACACTGACACAAAATCATTTTTTATTCATATAATTGCTTGTTATGAAACAGTCGCTTATTTATATCTCCGTGAGTCACAGAGCTACATTATCTTTCATTTGTAAAAGCTTCCTCCGATCATCGTCACACTGTTTTCAGGCTGGCATTTGATACACTCTTCATTACAGCAGTTTCAAAGTGGAATCTGGAAAGGCCTGCTTCCATCTGAACTGGTTCAGAGTCTCATTACAATGATTCCACACATCCATTCACTTTAATACAAAATGAGTCAGCTAGCGAGTCCACTCCAGGTTCTCTTATGCTGCATATCTCTCTGACATCCACCATCTCTCCGTACCTCCTAATTAGCACCCGACAAGCATATCTAGGCTCAGCTCTGCTCCAGATCCCTGCAAAGATACACTATCCTGACATCTACCGTCTCCCCCTCCAGCTCCCTTTGTCTGCTCACCATGTTGTGAGCAAGGAGTGCAAGCAAGCTCGGCTCAATATAATGTGTTGAAAGATAAAGGAACTGACTCCCTGCCATGCCGAATCTATCCTGAACGCTAATACAGTGCCATGGCAACGGATGAAGACGTGCAGGCCTCTCTGGGTGGGGGGCATCGCTGGTTCACTCATCTTATCTGCTAGGCTGACTGGCAGAAAAGCTCAACAGGGCTGCTATGGCAACAGACTGATCATATGCAACAGGGTGGGGGTGAAGGGGGCACCGGCTACCACAGCAACATGGGAGCTAAGTCATCAGTGTGCGTCTGACTCGTAGGAAATCAGGGTGACTTTGATGAGTGCTTGACCCCAGTCAAATTCTCTGTGTTGTTTTGTATTTTGCGGATTTCTGACCTGATGCAGCTTCAATCTACGAAAACATAAAATAAAATAAAAATAATATAAAAGAGATGCAATGTGCTGACAAGACACCAAACCTGGCTCCCCACTTGTAGGCTGATACTGAGGTTGCAACTTCTAAAATATGCAGCCACAATCTGTTAAAATATGGATGTCCGCATGCAGGACTGTTTGCATACGCAACCTCTAACTATGAATACTAACAGCACCTGCAGATACAGAGGCCTGACACTGCAATCACATCAAACTATCGGGGGCAAACAGGAGCAGTGTCAGGAAAGTAGAGGCATCTCAGTCTCTTCGGTCTGCACTCAATCTGCATGAAAATGGAGAAAATACGACATATTGATTTGCCTCAGATGTGAGAGCTCGACAAGGGGCCTTTTTGTATGTTGAGCTGGTCTGTTGAATGATTGATTACTTGCTGCCCCTTGGCAAAGGCTCAAGGCCGGGACTGTAACCAAAAGAAAACATGCAAAATAATTGGAGTCAATTAAGACAGCTGCTGCCTCATTTGCCTAAAATAACTATAAAAGCGCCAAAACGACATGAAATCACAGTCAAAGTGTAACCACTTTGTCATATTCATATCATGTCAATGGTAGGTTGCATTTTCACCTGAAGGCCTCTGTTGTTGTCTCTCAAAATGTGCATCATGGACAGTAAGTAGAGGGTAAATGAAGAAGTTTTCCTCACTGATTTACAGTCAAGCTGAGAAACGATAGCAGAGGAGGGGGGTTGGATGATGAAAAGAGGAAGGCACACAGAAGATAAAAAAAATATTGAATAATCTGCTCCCTGTAGGTGGAATTAAACTGTTGTGCCCCAGTGCTGCTTCCCATTTGACTCATTTGTGAATTTGCACACGTCTGTGTGTTTTCATAGTGTGAAAATCTGCTACAATGCATGAGGGGATATCTGGAGATCGGTTTGCCAGCACTTTAACAAGCATTTTGATTCTACAAACACATTAGCAACTGCACACTGATTGATTTTCATCGGTTTATTTAGTATAACGCACCCAGCACATAGTGACTTAAAGTTTAAAAAAAAATCAAACATAAAATACAAAATAATTCAGTATGCATAGAGTCTTGGAAAAATACATATTCAAATTCTAGATACCTTTGTGTACATGTGAATTCTGAATTCCTTCTCTTTTTGACGTGAACTGATTATGAGAACTTCAGTGGAGATTAAAGGTGTGACAGAGAAAACACTTCTCTATGAGCTTCTGTTGGCTCTAGCTGAGTGTTTCTCACTCCATCCTGCCATCTGCTGGAAAATAAATGTAATAAACACAGAGTTCGGGGAAAAATCTATCAGCAGCCATGCTCTTGATATTTATATGAAATATAAAAATCGTATTCAGATGTATTACATTGCTTTCATTAAAACTAGTTGTTTTTTTTTTGTTTTTTTTTAACTTTTTGGTCCTTTTGATTTTTGCTGTTTATTTTTCATCTGTCTGTGGTTTTGAATCTCTTCAGGGTCATTTTGTGTTTTTTTTGTCCATGGTTCCTGTGGTTGTATTGAATCTGCTCTTTGTTATGAAACCATTTGTGGTAATCTGTTTATGATCATTTTAATGTTGGTATTGTGTCTCTTTTATCAGTCACTTTGTGTTCATTTTACTTTGGGACATTTTGGTCTCTCTTTCTTGGTGGTTCTCCTCGTCTCTGAAGCGATGCTGGATGCAAGAGCTTAGATGGGCCAGGTATTCGTCCAAATCACTGGCATTTAAGATAGATGCAAAGGCTAAATATTCTATATAGCTTGTATATTTTGTTTTCCATATATGTGGATAAATAAGAGAAATACTTTACTTATATTTTTTTTTAACTTTATACTGTACTCATTGGTTGTTTACATGTACATATGTATATGTATATACATATGCATGTATATATACATGTATTATATACATACTATATACATATTATATAAATATTTATATTGATACACTCTATGTTGAATTCTATTCAAGTTTAATTTTTTAGCAATCATAGTACTCATTTGTTTTCAAAGCATTTGCTGTAGGAGCAACTGTGACAAAAAGCAATTTCCCCTCAGGGATCAGATCAATGAAGTAATTCTGACTCTGATTCTGATTTATATAGCGTCTACTACAATATAAATTCTAATAGATTTTATACTCTGTGCTTTTCAGAGAACCAGAGCATGACCCTTGAGCAAAAAGCAGTGGCAAGTAAAAATTCCTCTTTTATTCAACCACTGCAAGGAAAATCTCCCCTTTAAGAGGGAAGAAACGTTGAGTAAGATCAGGATCATAAGTGTGGGAGCAGTAGATCTAGACACTAATCATTTATATAAGGGCATGAAGAGGTCATTAGGTCACTGATTAAATTAGGTCATTAGGTCATTAATTAACTCGCTTGCAACTAGTTTGAGAAGTTTAGATATAAATAGAAGACTGGATCTTAGTATAGGATTCGCTTAATCGTCTGGGTCAAGAGAGGGTTTTTTTGAGAAAAGTTTAATTACTGTGATTTTAAAACCCTGTGGTACATAACTTGAATTTAGAGATAGGTTAATTGGATCTAATATTGACATAATCATTTTTATTCTGGCTATTATTAATTGTTAGCCTACAATATTATTATCATTGCTCGTGTTACACGGGTGTTTATAAGTGAAGGCTTGTATAGATGTGGCATGCGTGCATAGATTATATACTTTTTTTTCTGAACTTATGTGTTTGGATGTATGAAAGCACATTGTATTCACACATAAACATTGCTTACAATAAAAATGTTTTTCTATCTTTTATGATATACAATACACATCTCTTCACTGCTTAGATGGTAAAGTCAGAAAATGTATACATAGGTAATATGAATACTAGTTTATATGTCTGTTCTGTATGTGTAAAGGTGTGCACATGTGTATGAATGTGTTAGCACAGGTGTGTGCATATGTGCATGTAAATAGGCACATGTGCGGACGCATGTGTATGAATGTGTGACTAAGCTTACATAAAGATGAATATATGTGTATGTCCATCTCAAGTAATATGTGCTTTCAGAAGTCCACTCACAAGTCTAGTATATAGATATTTGTGCTTTACATCCCTCCCCCTGGACCTGGATTTCTGCTAGTAGTAGCTAGTAGTTTTATCTGTTTTCTATACATTGTCTCTAATGTTTGTCCTTTATTGTAATACATCCCACTGCACACACCTCACACTTCACAATTCTGCACACACCCCACCCTCACTGTTGTGTCTCAGTTGTCCTGTCTTTAAATGTCCCTCTACTGGTGATCCTTAGTCCTCTCTGACAGAACCAGGATTTCAGATGTTAGTATAAACTGCCAGAGAGGGTTGGTGAAGGACATGCTCACACCTCACACAAGCACAAAAAAATCTGCTACAAGATGAAATTGCATATATACACTGAATGGTTTTGCCAGATGATGGCAATAACCATCTATATACATGCAGAGAAAAAAAGAGAAAGAAACTGGATCTAATATTGCTGCACCAATATCCTCATTTCATCTTTCATGCTCAGTTTTCTTCATATTTGGATAAAGTCTTTTGCACCCATTTTGTTGTTCATTAAATATTTTTCATAAGCCTAACTACCTCCTGCCCATTAATCTTCATTAGCATATTTTACTTCTCTGAACAGGGACAGTTATCTGAACATCTATGCAACAAATGTCAACAGGAAGAAAAGATGTGTGTTTTTAGGACTTAAGGGCAGATGAACGGCAGGTTAAGTTTATGTCATGTTATCTCATGATTAATTCTCTATGCTTTCAAGTTATTTCTTTTCTGAATGATTTAAATGACTGTCCCCATGCTGCATAAATTACTGCACAGCACATGTTTGTAAGTTTGTGTGCTGTGCCTCTGGACTTTCACCACATCTGCTGTGGACTCTGAGCAGCTCACATCCAGGCTCAGCAGCAGGAGCTGCTCCCAGTCTGCTCCATCTCACTCCGACTCACCAGGCTGCCCCCCCCCAGGCTCCAAGAACGAACACAGGAATAATTCACCAGATATGAAATATGAAGCCCTCTCTGGTGCCACAGTGCCTGTAGCTCTGACCAGCTGGAACATTCTGTGATGGGAAAAGATGAGACCTTGAGCTTCCATGAAGATGTGCCAAAGATATTTTTTTTTCCATCCTTTTTTATAGCCGAGTCTTCAAGGCACTGCATGTATGAGTGGAGAGTAAATAAAACGCATACCTTTGTTCTTTATGAACCTAGAACAGGAGATGGAGAGAAACCTGGAAATGTTTGTTTTTAAAGATCATGAGCTGCTTATTAGCAGCCCCAGTCCAAGGCCGTGTAAGTGGAACTCATAACAGCTGAATTATCAAGAGATGCATGTTCACTTATATTAACCTCATTTCAAAGGAGAAGCGTATTCTCCTTTGAAATAGCATTACTCACTGACCTCTTGTGGTTGAAAGTGTCTAAACTGAAGCACAAGAGACAGCGATCTCAGGTTCAACTACTACGTCCCTGCAGGAAAAAAAAAATCAAAATACAGACATTTTTCCCAACTACCTCCCACTGTTTTCATCAGTCTGCAAGCCAAACACTTCATGATATTTCTGATTGACAGCCATTAGTTGGACTCATGGTCACATTATTTTATATAAGCTGCATTGTTTTAATTCTGCCAACAGAAGTGTGAGACAAACATCTTTACACGTTTTAGACTTACACCCCACAATCAGAAAAAGTAAATGCTTTTGTTTCTGTGCAGACAGCATAAACCAAAAATATTTAGTTTTTTTCTTCACTTACCTCACCTTAATTTATTAATATACATGGGTTTCTGCCAAGTGGAAAGCCATCATGTGCCCCATGGAGACAGTGGAAAGGGCTTCCAGATGGCTGAGGCTCAAGAGGAGTGAGCTGCAGGCCAGTTCTGCTTGGACACTAGTCAGGGTCGGGTCAACCTGGTACAGGGACAGCTTGAAAAATAAAAGAAGATTTTATACATGTGGTATAAGCTGGTTATCAAAGTGAAAATGTGGTACAAAAGTAGTATCCATGAAAGACAGCATCTCTGAGGATCAAACATAAACAAAGCGGGAGGTGGTTTTATGGGCTGCATCACGGGGACCTGGTCTGAGTGATGATCTGATTATAGGTTGATGAAACTCCATGCCCAAATAGTTTGTGACACTAATGCTCCAAACAGGATTGTCCACCATAAATAAAGCTGACAAAAGAAGGTTGAGATGATACTGCAAATAAAAGGAGGACTGGAGATTAATAGTGATGTTGATCCAACTACTCAGACTCAGATCGCTTTGCATCTCTTGACTTCATCTCTTGACGCCAGTGAATCAGAAATGCATTTTCTCTAATTACGCAGTATTTCTGAAGTTGACTGAAAACATCAGCAAAGTATTTGTCATAATTGTTTTAAGCAGCTTGGTTAAGTGAAATAATTCTTGTGGTTTTGCTTTATTTTCACACACCTACTTTATCAAAACTGTCCATAATTATAAAATGACATTAATTTTATTTAAACATCACAAATTCTGATGTGTGGAATAATATTTGCATCCATCTGAGCATATAAAACAGAGGCTTTCTCATAAGAAATGCGGGAAATGTGATAGGAGAAATCTTCATCAAGCACAACAACACAGAGCTCCATTTAAAATTTTACCAAAAAAACAACAACAAAAACAAACAAACAAACAAACAAACAAACAAACAAACAAACAAACAAACAAAAAAGCCATGTGTTGATGCAGCACAGAGGCAATGACAACATCTCTGGGCTCAGAGGCATCTGTGATGGATCAATACTCAGTGAAAACATGCTCTGTGGTCAGACGAATCAATATTACAGGTCTTTTTAAAAGCAACGCCACGTAAGATCGTGCTCTTTAGCACCCTCTCCGGTTGAGAAGCACAATTGTCTCTTATTGCCTTCGTAAATATTGTGGCCTCATCTCCCGGTTTCTATTATAAAAAAAATATGAATCAGTGGGCAAACAAAGAATTTTAGTAATATCAACCAACGTTAGTGCAAAGGATGTAGAAGGAAAAAGGCTAGGGTAGGGTGGTGTCCAACAGCAGCCCTCCAGTCTCAGCTCATGCTAGCTAGTTTATGCTGATACAATATCGACTTGTGTACGGGATCTTGTTGATTCCACTCTTGTTGAATCTTTGGACAAAACCCCTTCACCTTCTTCGCTGCCTCTGCCATGACGTTCGCTGTGATCATGTACGCTAGATAGCTTCATCTTATAGTTAGAGTTTGGCTAACTCCACATAGCAAACACTGCGACCATGGTTGCCATGTTCCATCATTACAAGCGAATTTGAGTTGCTTGTCTTTCTGTAAATTTGCTTACAAATATTGGCAGTCTGCTTGTCTGTTTTAGTTGTGGATGTATTTCACGTTTCAAGGTCTGCAACAAGTCCAAAAGCCAGGGTCTGTGAGGTATGGAGTAAGTTACACTCCTGCGATTACAACATTAATGATAAGGGGGACACTGATATTTTAGAGAAACATATGCTGCCTTTAAGGCAACATCTTTTACACAGAAGTCCATGCATTTTTCAACAAGACAGTGCAAAACCACATTCTGCACAGACTACAAAAGGATTCTATAGAGACAGAACTCACAGCCTGACAACAACAACATGAGACCACTTATATAGCGTCTTTCTAGTCGAGGGACCTCAAAGGGCGCTGACCTATCACCAGTACATGATGCATGATGAATTCTGAAATGAAAAATGAAACAAAGTAACAGCTGAAGTGTTTCATTGCTTGGTATCCTCAAAGTGAAAAGGGTTGTGAAAAGCAATATCAGTATTAGGAAGTGGCAAACCGTTTTTTTTTTATGTGCTGTATGCCTGAGATACAAAAAAATGTTTTTCTATAAACAAATAAAATAAAGATTATGATGGAAATCATTTTAAAAAATGTACCAGGAAAATGCACCAAATGTAATAATCACTGGAAGCATTTTTCTTTTACATTTGCATTTCTTATGCAGTCTAAACTTTTTCTTATTTGGTGCTGAAACATTAGCAAAAACTAGATTGAGGATTGTTTGGGAATAATCTACCAAGTAAACTTCCTGTTTGATGTGAAATCAGAATAAACTTCTTAAAAACTGTTAAAGATCAGTTAGCGTTACCTAAATTATTTCTATTTGCAAAATAATGATGTTGTCATTGTCTAGTAAACTTCAAAGACAGAATTTTACCTACAATGAAGATTCTTCAAACAATATGGGAAAACCCAGATGGTGATGTCATGGCTTTGACTGCTTCTGATTGTTAATTGACAACATTTGAGGTAACTGGAAGCACACCTGTGGATATATTTTAAGATGCACCTTCAAACACACTGTTTCCTTGAGTGGCATCATGGGAAAATCAAAAGAAATCAGCCAAGATATCAGGAAGAGAATTCTGGTTCATCCTTGCATCTAATTTTTCTTTTAGATGCTTGAAGGTGCCACGTTCATCTGTTCAAAAAACTATAAGCAAATATATGCACCGTGGGAATGTCCAGCCGTCATACTGCTCAGGAAAGAGACGGGTTCCATGTCCCAGAGATCAACACGCTTTGATGTGAAATGTGTGTATCAACCTCAGAACAAAAGCTGATCTTGATTCCATCCTGATGTCCAGTTCAGAAAGTAGGTTATGTAGGAACTAATGGAGGTTACTTAACCCTGAAAGTAACTCAGGGTATGTTGAGGTAAACCTGCTCCCAAGCAGTTTTAGTTCTCAGGGTAAGTCACCATGGGAAAAAACTTTGAAACTGGCTCAACGGAACCCTCTTGCTTGGGGTTAAGCAACCTAGCTTTGTGAAATGGGAAAACAAGAGTTTCCCCGAGTTCCAGTTCAACACAGTCAAGAGTCTCTACATAACCTGCTTTCTGAAACAGACCCAGTTCTGTCAGGAGGAATGGACCAAAATTCCAGCAAACTTTTGTGATTTGCTTGAGGAAGGAAACCCAGAACATTTGACCCACGTCACACAGTTTAAAGATAATGATACCAAATACGAAGGACATGTATGTAAACTTCTCTTCCTCATTAATTCTGGCATTTAGCAAATAGAAATAATTTTAGTAATCCTAACTGACCTACACCAGGAAAAATGTAGTCAGTGAAGTTAGTCTGATTTAATGTGAGAAAACAAGGTTATATGTCTTTTTATAGTCCAAACAAACTAGTTTGAACTGCATTTTTTATTATATAGTTATAATTTTCCAGTACACTCATAGTGAACATCATGTGTATTAATTATATAGGATATTGACAAATATTTATAATAACTGTCATTGCTGCAGTCTTTAATATTTTCTTTTGAGATAAAAGCTTGGGGGGTATTATACCTTTATTGGTGAGTGAAAGTGAAGGTACCTCATTTTATTTTCATTATTTTGACGTAAAACAAAATGACTGCTGCACACTGATTTCACACAAATTTGACATTAGTGGGACTTTTATTTGAGTGGGAAACTATTTTGTTTAAATATTCATATTCAATATTCCAAGCTCCTCATTTGCTAAGCTGTAAAACCTTTTGTTAATCCACAAATTGTAGCATGTATTAAAAACCTTGTAATATTGGACATTTATGCCACATGAATCATTTCTCTTTTAACTACACCATTTTTTAGGAAACCACCAGGGGGGGAAAAAAACAAACAAAAAAAGATTGAGGGCTCAAATGTGCACAGGCATTCAGGAAATGTCAGCTCCTGTTATTTAAATAGATGTAAATGTATCTATATATAAGTTTTTGCAAGACATGGACTGGGAAATTAACTCCAGGCTTCAAGGGATTCGAAGATGTCACTTTAAATCTGACTAAAGATGTCATTGTAATGATTTATAATTTATTGACTCATCGTCTTATTTATCACGCTCTATAAATAATTCTGAGGAAAGACATTTCCATTATGAGTTATCAGTCTTTCTTCCTCTGTTTTAACAACATAACAAAATAGAGCATAAAAAACAACATGATAATTAGGAAACTGAAGTTTTGTTTTGTAACACACAGTAAAAAAACCAAAAAACATTAAAAAAAAAAAAAGGA
>JBAMYA010047090.1:0-10616 GCA_037176975.1 Arrhamphus sclerolepis | reverse complement strand
TATACATTTATACCAACAGCACTAGAAAGACATAGATAATGCCTAAGAAAGGGTGATTTCAGGGGAAAACCTTAATTACCTCACATAAAAGGGGTATGAAGAAGCAAAAATCTATTTTTGTTGTTGTTTTGATAAAATAGAGTAAAGAAGTGCCCTGGAAGTGTCCATCTCTATACATCAGAGGACAGAACAGGATCACAGTGCAATAAATCATCAAATGCGAACAATATATAAAACATTATGACATCCATTAAAAACAGAATAACCTTTACCAAGTACTGTATCTATTAATGTTTATGGTTATAGTTATTTTTCTCAGTGTGGATGACCCTTTTGGGTTGCAGACAGAGTTAAACAGGACAGATCCCAGACAGATAAAAAAGACGCCGCCAGCCCCAGAGCTGCAAAGACCAGGACTCTAAACACATACTTAGCTGTCACATCCCATAGTCTGTGCGATAGTGATGTCAAAGCAAAGATTCCTAATTCCTCTGGTATCAAAACCGCACTGGCTGTTCAAATAAAAAACAAAAAAAACAGTGGAGTTATATGTCACAAAAACTGGTCATCCTGCTGAGTCCCATCTCAAACTCACTGGAGATGTTGTTACTGACTAGTGGGCCGACTTGCATAGAAATGAATCCTCGTTATTTATCTTGTCTGATTGCCTCAGATCTTGAGAGACAATAATGCTATTATATCATTTCTGATAGATCACCAAGTATATTTATCCACTGTTCCCTGCACTGTGCCACCCCCCAGATGACATCCTCTTTTTTTTTTTCCTATACTCCTATCAAGTGGAGTGATGGTCTGAATAGCAATCATCTAGTTTGAAAATGGCCAGGGAAGAGGTGCTGATTGTCTAGAATTGTACCCTGAATATCTAAGCCATGTTTCAACTTATGTTGATAGGACACTATTAAGACTCTTCAAACAATGTATATGTTAATTTATTTGCTCACTGAAAGACTTGAGTTGTTGAGTTCTCTGAAACTTTAGTGAATTATAGTTGGTCTATTCTCACTCTCATGCATGGTAATCCCTGACAAAGATATTATTTTGAAGGCAACCTACCAAAAGTTTCAATATATTTTTCTGTATTGATGATGCCAAAAATACAAATTTAATTTTACTTTGATACAACCCCATACAATCAAAGACTCCTTCATTCGGACTTGTTTTTGTTTTTGTCTTTGTTCACAGCACACAGTTCTTTTGTGTCAAGAAAGATCTGGAACATTGATCTGTGGGTTCTCCTCACCATATAATGATGGTGGCATAGAGCCACCGTCAATAGACCATCCTATTTTTTTTTCTACCCATATTAAGTGCCGATCTACTTCCATGTTAACTTTCTTCTCGTCTCTCAGCCCACTCACCACCATGGAGGTGGGGGTGGAGCTGGCCAGTTCTTCATTTAATTGGGTTAATGAACCCAATCTTCCCACTGAATCACGAGTCCAGCGTCTGCACTAAAATGGTTCATGAGTACTCTAGCTGCTAACACTAACGAAATTGCATGAGTTAGAGAGGACAGTGGCGTAGCAGAATTACCGTGATGATACCGTGATTTAGCTGAACTGAGTGAGTGATGGACTCGACAGGAAAACCAGCGGAACTGAGTCCGAGACAGACTCAGGTGAACCGAGTGAGTAACAGACTCAACTAGAAAGCCAGTGGAGCTGAGTCAGAGACGGACTCGGTTCAGCTTTGCAGTTGCTGAACTGAGTGAGTTATGGATTTGCTGAGTCAGCGGGTTGCACTGGCGGAAACACCGCTGACTGACGTGGTTTTTCAAAGCTTCACTCCAGCCATTGATTTAAGTGAATAATAAGTTAACCTTTCTAAACTAGAGCTGTCACTGGCGACAGGAAATAGCATGCATTTTTCAAATTACCTCTGACAAATCAACTCTTCCACTGTTTACACTATTGACGTAATTCCAATGGATTCTGAAAGCTGAGAAGCGCATCTTTGCACTGATGGTACATGTTCTTACTAGGGCTGTGTGGTACTAGATAAAAAAGTCAGGCAATACAGATTACATTAAATTAGCCTGATTCTGCATTAGGTCTCCCGTTTCCCACATAAAGACATGTCTGTGCGTGTATTTGTCCTCAATCACTACTTCTCCCCCTTTTGGTCCTTTCACATCAAACACAATGGCTGAGCTGCTGCAATCGAAGACAAGTCATTTCAGCAACTTGTGTCACACAATGACACTTTGTCAGTCCACTGAGCAAAGCACATCAGCAGTGTGTAGTGCAACAAAACTTTCCAGTGACGTCCTCTGTCCTCAGAGGACACCTTTCTGAGAGCACAGCACAGTTGTGTTTCATGTCACTCTACAAAGTGGCACATTCAGGGCACTTATCCCTTTCTCAGAGACAATTTCAGTCCCACGAATGTATGCGTAACAAACCAAACAGCTTTTGTGTTTTAAATTGTGGTCATAGAACTCCCTTTATAGACACTTACTGGAGACAATGTTCCCCCCTTACCAGTATTGGTTATCAACCAGCACTGGTTGGGTCTAAGTGTTTAGAAAATGGCTTTTTTTTTTCATTTGAATTCTAACTAGTATTTATTTGTAGAAAATACCGAGATATGTACAACCCCAATTCCAGAAAGGTTGGCACACTGTAAAGCATGCATAAATGCAGAATGCAATGATCTGTAAACCTCATAAAACCATATTTTATTCCCAATAGATCATAAAGAACATTTCAGATGTTGGACCTAAGACATTTTACCATTTCATGAAATCATTTCCTCACCTTGACTTTGACTTTGACTAAGATGTGACAGCAGCACATCTTAAAAAAAGTTGGAACTGGGGCAACAAAAGTAGCAACAGCAAATCAAAAGCATTTGGAGGAGCATTTGACAACTTTAAGTTAAAAGAAGAGGGAATGCTACCCAGTGGTAAACATCATCCTGTTTTCGAGATGTGTTGCTGCCTTTAAAGTCAAAATGAGCTAATATTTTCCATGAAATGGTAAAATGTCTCAATTGCAACACCTAATATGTTCTTTATGTTCATTGTGTTTATGAGATACAGAGATACTGTTTCTATGTGTGTGTGAGATTTGCAAATCTCATAGATCACACAAAACTCCTCCTTCACAAGGGTTTCTCAGAGTAACCTCTTGCTCATGTGGTCATGTTGGCTATTGTTGAAATCCCTGATGAAGTCCAGTCTGAGGAATCGTACATCCCTGCGGCTTCCACCCTTAACTTTTACACTTTGACGTTTCTCCAGATTCCTTGAATTCATTAATGACATTATGGACCTTTCAAGGAAAGAAATCAACAAATCCCCCCCCCCAATCTTTTTTTTGTTGTTAAAAGAATTGTTCAATGTTCAAAACAATGTCATTAATTTTCTTATGAAATTTTGACAGGATGTTCTCTGCCCAATTTGTTTCTCAGCCTTTGGTTGATTCTGGTGTTTTACTAAATCATAATTATTACCATCCATTGACATCAATGGGCTTTACAAAACATCCTTTTCTTTTGCAGAGGATTATTCTTTTTTTTTTTATTACCATCTGTTTTTTTAAATTTTTTTTTCTGTATATGATTCTGTGAGTGGAAATGCTGTGCAGCAAAGACCATCACTGAATATCTGCTGCTTTAATTGACTTTCTAGTGTTTACTGTTCTTAGTGTTAACAACGGCATCAGTCAAACATCTGGCGTCGGTAAATTTTCTGATCAGTTCAAGTAATATTTGTTTATTGTTTAAACATTTTAGATGGGAAATGCTTCAGACACATCCTCCTTGTTTACCTCCAGCATCTCCAATGAGTACGACATCCTCATGGGTTTACTCTACACCATATTTTGTGAGTGCAGACAATGAGAGTCTCTGCTGAGCTAATTTTTTCCTGACTTTGTGCGCCTCTTGCCCAGCTCAATCTGCTTTTTCCACAGGTATATTGTCGCTTATAGGCAACAGCACTCTGCTACTTGTTGCTCATCATAAGCGAACAACCTTGAAACCAGCAGAGTTTTTCATCATCAATCTCTCTGTTAGCGACCTTGGGATGACACTCACTTTATTTCCATTGGCAATACCATCAGCATTTTCACACAGGTATTTCTTATATGTTTTGTCTTATCTTGGCATTGAGTCATAATTTTGATTACTTTTATGGTAAACACAATGATTGATCTAGAAATTCCATCAACAGACTGGAAAAATACCATTAGGCTTATCTCTATCACATCCCCATCCTTGTCTGTGTGTGCAGGTGGCTGTTTGGAGAAATTGTCTGCCAGCTTTACGCCATGTGTGGAGTGCTGTTTGGTCTGTGCAGCTTAACAAACCTCACGGCTCTTTCTTCAGTGTGCTGCCTAAAAGTCTGCCACCCAAACCACGGTGAGGGAATAACTGCATTACAGGCATGGTGGTAGCATGGTAGCAAAAGTCAGCAATGTATACATACATATATATTTATATTTCTACATAAACCTAAAAACTGCAAAGCATCTTTTTGTGACTATCTTTGCAGGTAACAAGTTCTCCTCCTCTCATGCCCGCCTCCTGGTGGCTGGAGTGTGGTGCTATGCATCTGTGTTTGCTGTAGGACCCTTGACACACTGGGGGCATTACAGTGCTGAACCGTATGGCACAGCCTGCTGCATTGACTGGCATGCACCCAACCAGGAGCTTTTGGCTTTGTCTTACATTCTCTGCCTTTTCGTCTTTTGCTATGCGCTGCCCTGCACCATCATCTTCCTCTCCTACGCATTCATTCTGCTGACTGTGCGGGGATCACGTCAGGCTGTCCAACAGCATGTGTCACCACAGACCAAGACCACCAATGCCCATGCCCTCATTGTGAAGGTCAGAGGATATGAGTGTGTCACATCAGCATCACAATTTAGCTTTTACACTAAAAGTATGTGAGATGTGAGAGAATTAATCATTTAAAGGACATGAAAATGCATTGCTGATTATTTGCTTTATCTTTGTACAAATGTCTGATACATAGAACAACCTGTACTAGAAAGATCATGAATAAGGAAATGGTTCTAAATATAGGTTTTTAAGACACCATGTTTCAGCTACGTGTCACTAATTTAATCTTGTTTATGTTAATGTTTTTGCACAGCTGTCAGTAGCAGTGTGTATAGGCTTCCTGGTTGCCTGGACCCCTTATGCTGTCGTGGCCATGTGGGCTGCTTTCGGAGACGCCACGCATGTCCCTCCTACTGCATTCGCCCTAGCTGCCATGTTTGCCAAGTCTTCCACAATCTACAATCCTATGGTTTACCTGCTGTGTAAGCCCAACTTTCGCGAATGCTTGTACAGAGACACGTCTGTGTTGCGACAGATGATGCACAGGGGAAGCACACAGCCGCAGGACCGTTTCGGATCCACCTCACAGCGCAACAAGGACAGCGCCTCCACAAGATTCTCGAATGGACAGCAGGAGAGCTACGGGGCCTGCCTGAACTGCACTGAGAACACCACGCCGTGTCACGTGGCTGCACCCCAAAGTACTGCCTGTATTCTGGCTGGATCCACATGCACAGAGGTGAAAGTTAGCCAGCTCTCAGCCAGAAAACAGCTAGATTTCCTCTAATAGTGCATCATCATTCTTCCATGAAAAACAAGACAGGTCACATGCTCAAAAAGACAGAAAAGACTGGACATCACGGAACTGCAACTCAGCAGTTTCTATCAAACTCAGCAGCCTGATAACCCTGCAGGCTTCCAGGACTTTTCATGAAATCACTTCTTGAAAGACTTAAATGAGTATAAATGTCTTACTAAGGCATTTTACTTTTCTTGATGTCAATTTCTGTGTAAGCTTGCTGCTAGTTTTATTTTAATACCCAAACATTTAACTGGATTCTGAGGAGGCAATAAGCAGATAAGACAACCCCTGTTGAGCCAGGGTTTGTAAGGAAAATACATATTTTAGTGTGCAGCTTGTGGATGAACTGCTTCCTATAGAAGCGACCTAAACAAAACATCCATCCATCCATCTATTATCTATACCCGCTATTCCCTGTTCAGGGTCACGGGGGTCTGCTGGAGCCTATCCCAGCTCACTACGGGTGAAAGGCAGCAAGGCAGCATCCTGGACAGGTCGCCAGACCATCGCAGTAAACAAAACATAATATATAAAAATATAACCACTGGAAAGGTTTATTCAGGTTATTCCGCTTTTGCCACAGGAGGGACTTTTTTAAATTTATTTTTTACTGTTATGTGTATGTATCTAGTCGTACTCCACCCAAAATGATCACCTCTGTAAATTTTAACGCCTTTATGATTGCTTTGTCCTCATTACTGCAGGGATTCACTGGGATGTAAAATCAAACTGACAGTTACTGTTTTCTACAGTTCGGGCTAACCAACAAGCCCATAGCAGCCTCTTCAAGCCTATAGGGGAGGAGTATCTCATGAAGACAGACAGATTTAGTGGTTCTTGACAAGATTCTGCTGCGCTGCATAGCCTTGCCATCAGTTTGCAGTTTGGCCTCAGTTTGTTTTTTTTTGCTCTTGTTGTTGTTTTTTTGTGTTTTTTTCTTTTCAAAAAGATTCCTGAACACTCACATCAGTTGTGGAGGGGTTCACTTCTTCTCCAGACCTACTGTGGTCGAATCTCAATTTCAGCAGGATTAGATCCTGATAAATTACCTCTAAAACAGATGCAGAACGAAAAGAAAATGTTGTACTTCAGATCACAGTGGACATGTGATTTAGGATGAGAAGTAGAGGAAATCTGCTTTTTTTTTTCTCAATAAAATTGTTTGAGTTGCCAAAGTAGCTTATATAAGAACAGAGGACTGATTTTGCCAACCATCGCCAATCATCATCCACTATATGAACAATAAAAATCAGATTTTATTTCTCTCTTGCACATTCATACAACAAAATAATGTGAATAGCCATCAGCAATAATAAATGCCTGCTTGTTTTTTTGTTCTTTTCTTTTACATCACGCCTGGCAATGATCATATCTGAGACTGCACGTTGGTACAAAAATTACTTTTGCCTCAAAAAACACAGATCTTTGCAAAGTTGATTTTCTGCTTTCCCTTTTTCATGTGGTGCTGTGCTGTGTGGCTTCATGTGCATGTAAAGGAAGGGAAATCTATGTGTCATTATCAAAACAAAATTCTTGGAAGTCTTACTTAATAAAGTTGTGAAAATATGCAGTAATTGCTTTAGTCCTTGTTTTCTGAAAGAGAAAGTTGTTGTGTCTTTGAAAAACCCAGGGTTAATCCAGGGGTTGTTATGTCTTTTCAAAATAACTAATAACTGACAGTAAAATATGACAAAAATGCTGTCAGAACATTTGCTGAATGATGCTGGAAAAGATTCAAGAACAGGACGTTCTACATTTCTTGATTTCCTAAAATGGAATACATTTACATTGTTGAAGGCACCTTGTGGTCCCTATTTAATATTTTTTTGGTTGCTGGTTCTTGAGGCTGAAACACATCCTCTTTCACTTTCTACATAACATTGTTTGAAAAGACAGAGAGACAGAAATCCTGACACCAGACAGAAGTACAGCTTATCCTCCAAACAACGCTACGATTTTGGAGCTAATTGTGGATCTTGTGACATTTTCTATACTGAATGTAAAAAGCAGGAAAAATGTCATAATTCATAGAAAACATCTCACAAACAATCAAATTATCTGTCCAGGCAAACTCACAAATACGTGTGTTTGATAAGTTCTTTGTCATTCACTGAAAGGAAAAACAATTACTGAGATTTTTCAAACATATATTTAACTTGGCAGATTGGACCAGGTTATATAAAGACAGGTGGGAAAACTATCTCTTGGAGTGGGAGTAACTACCATTTTTAACATATGGTATAAGTTCTATTTTAATGCTTCTCTACCGCTTAGTTAGAGACACAGAGAACGTTGTCTGGAAATCAATGTGCACACTGACCAAAATCAGGGTGGGAGCATGTCTGGCTCTGGGGGAGGTGCCCAGTACTGTGAAGATAGATGCTGTGTGTTTAAAAACCTCACACATCATAAATTTAAAAAAAGAACAAAAAAAGAACTATTACCGCCTCTTAGATGGCAAACTTTAGAAACGTACAACAGTAATATGTACCGCTATTTGGTGGTCCTGCTGTTAGCTGAGATTAAATGAAATGAAAATGCAAACTCAATTGCTAGCAGAGAGCAAAAGTAGACATGCATAAGGATATGCAAAGCAATTTATTTTCTCCTGGGTTTAAAAAAAAAAATGAAAAAAATCTGAGGGATAAGCTTATCTGTGGAAACTAAAATAGGGAGGCTGTGAGATAAAGCCAGAGGAGGAATTATAAGAGAAAATAAATACGTAAACAAACTTTTTTTTTATAGAACACAAAAAAAATGACAATATTTAAAGAAATTGATCCTACATGGCTGCACACAGCGGCTGCTTATTTATTGAGAGGTTTTTAGCAGCTTTTAAGCTTTTAAGTTTTTGTTTTATTATTGTGACCTAGGTTTAGACAATGCGGATGAAATGTATATCACAGTATACTTTGATTAATAATTTACAATTCTGACATCGATATGAATATTATAAATACTATAGAGAAACTGCCAAGAATGTCCAGAAAGTAAAACTGTACCCACAAACTTGTGAAAAAAAAATCCTTTAAACTTTGTCCCATAAAACTACTTAATATTAAAGAAATAACAACTCAGCTGCTTACAAGTACAAATTTAAAGATTAAGAATGACATGATTTTGTAGCATCAAACATAATGGAAATTATAAAAAAAACAACTCTTTTTTTACCAACAAAGGACAATAATCAAGAGTTTGTAAATGTATATGTATATATAAAAGTAAATAAATAAAAAGTAGTCTTTTGAAGTCGAGAAGCTGAAACTAGCATCTAAAAGGAGAACTTTATAGATTTCAAAGAATAGTTCAATTGTTTTTGTGTAATAATATTAATACAGCTCTACTGTGACCAAGGAATTTGAGGTTCTATGCAACTATGTAATCTATTTCTCTACAGACTCTGTGGAAAGGACTATAATTATTACATTGTATGTTGTTTGACCAATAGTGATGGATTTAACTTGCTCACATCCCAAGTCCAGAGTCACTTCAAACATAATCACTGCTGAGGTTACATACTCTTATCCTCATGAGATTTTCCTCTTTAAAATCTCATTCTCCAATAACAGCTTTCTACTCTTTAGCTTCCCTAAAGCTCTTTATAACTGTGTGTCTCTTGAAGTCCAGGCTGTGATTTGACATGCCAAGTGTTCCTGCGCAGCTGCACAACCCCAGGCATCAAGTTAACACAAAACACAAATTTATTTTGGCATGTTTAATTCTCAGCCCAAGATCACTGCCTTAAAGGACAATAGTATATTATAAACATTTCTATGTGAGAGTGAGTGTGTGTGTGTGTGTGTGAGAGAGAGAGAGAGAGAGAGAGAGAGAGAGAGAGAGAGAGAGAGAGAGAGAGAGAGAGAGAGAGAGAGAGAGAGAGGGATAATGATAGAGAAAGGAAATTAAGAGATCTCACGGTTTAGAGAAGTTCATGGTCATGCCAGGCAGGTTTATCTGGACAATCACATGGTCCTGTCTCATTGAGAATAGAATATGTTACTACGGTGCCCTGAATAAGATAATCACAAACAATGATGTAACCTGAGTTGGATTAACAAAGCTGATATATTAGTGATTTTGTGTGCTCCAATCTACAATAACCTTAAACTGAAATAAGTGGTTGATTCAAGTCCACCAGCACAAAAACAATTTAACTATTCTTTAAAATCTGTAAAGTTCCTCTTTTTGGCAAAAAAATCTTAGTTTCAGCTTCTTGATTGCAATGAATTCTTTATATATATATATATATATATATATATTTTTTTTTTTTTTCTTTTATATAGACTTATACATTTACAAGCTCTTGATCGTTGACCTTTGTCAAAAAAGGTTTTATAATTTCCAGTATGTTTAAGGTAACAAAATCATGTTATTCTTAATCTTTAAATTTGTACTTGTATGCAACTGAGTTGTTTTAGTCAAGAAGCACTTCACAGCACCCTGCAATGCACTTAAAAACTAATAATAATAATAATTACTATTGTTATTACAAACAAACAGAACAAACTATGCCTCATAGGATGCAGTCAACTGCATGCTGACGTTAGAGAAAAATGCATGAAAATAACTGTTGAATCCAGCGTTGCAGCTCTGTAAAATGTTCCATCAAGTTTCAAATGATTTTATAGCTATTGCAATTCTAATTGTGACTGTAATTGTTTACCATCCATCACTTGTAAAATCTAAATAAGTTCCTAAAGTAACACGGATAAGGACTGACAATGTGATTCAGGTTATTTCTTGCTGGTGCTATGATGCCCTCTAGTGAGTACAAGCACAAAAACCAAATAATCAGGTTTTACCAAAAACTAGAGCAGAAAATAACAAGTCAAATAACAAATCTACCAGACTAGAGACAAGCACTTTTGTTATTATTAGGAGTGTTGTTGTTGTTATTTCATTTCAGAACTGCTAAAAAAAGAAGCATTTAAATGTGTGTGGGAAGGCCCCAGAAGAGGGAGAAGCAAAGAAGGAAGCAGAGCAAGCCAGAGTTTTGGATTTTCCT
>JBAMYA010047089.1:0-10616 GCA_037176975.1 Arrhamphus sclerolepis | reverse complement strand
CAAACAGGTGCCATTAATACAGGTAACGAGTGGAGGACAGAGGAGCCTCTTACAGAAGAAGTTCCAGGTCTGTGAGAGCCAGAAATCTGGCTGGTTTGTAGGCGACCAAATACTTATTTTCCACCATGATTTGCAAATAAATTCTTTAAAAATCAGAAAATGTGATTTTCTGTATTTTGTTTCTCTTTTTGTCTCTCATAGTTGAGGTATACCTATAATGAAAATTACAGGCCTCTCTCATCTTTTAAGTGGGAGAAATGGACAATTGATGGTTGACTAAATACTTTATTGCCCCACTGTATATAAAGGTATATAATATTATCTATAAGTCCATGTTCATGAATAATAAACCACCAAGATTCTGACCATGAACTGAAAGCCAAATTTAATAATTTAATTCAACCATGCATTAATCATACAGAAAATACTTTACAGCAATGACAATAAGTAAAAATTACATTTCATGATGAGAAAAAAAAAACAGGTGTCACAGATCACTGAAGGCTCACAAGCGGTCATCAGGTTAGTTTGATGATAGTACACAGATAATGTCTCGGTAAAGAACACAAGAAAACCTCAAGCGTGAAGTTTATTAGAAAAATGCTGATGTTGCTCACATCCAACTCATTTTGGCGCGCTTAGTTTCTACCCTTAGCTCTGCCGCTGCTTTGCAAATGGATCTTGATGCCCCAATGGGACATCACTTGAAGTCATTTAGAGAAACCCCCCCTCCCCCGACAAAAATGGGGGTAGAAATGAGTAAAAGGAGCAGTTTAGAGTATGTACGCTGAGGTGGGGAAAAAAGCAGAAAGCATCCATCCATCCCTTCAAATGGCACTGTTTTGTTTTACAAAATCAAAAAAGAAATACAGCAAATACACTCCTTCATATCACAGATGATTGACATCATCACACAAGTAATACTGACTTTGTCACATCAGGGTGTCCTGAAGACATCACAGCAATGACTAGAACCTCTGAAGTCGAGGTGCACTTAACTATTCTCACCTGTATGTAGCCAGACATAAAAGAAAAAATTAAATAAAATTTAAATGTGTGAACTAAAACTGGCCTTCTTTACCCATGTCAAATCATAGGAAGCCCCCATAGTTTCACAGTTAGATTAAATGCCATCAGCTGGACATTTCAGTTAGATGACGTGACAGATAAATCCTGTTTCTAAACACTGATGCAGAACAAGCACTGCAGCCAGGCAAAGAAACAAGATGTTCAGTCTCTATGTGGACCATAATCCTTCTGTGTAACTTAATCACAATACTGCTTTATACATTTAACAAACTAAAACTGCAGGAAAAAATAAGAAAGAAAGCACCGTTTCATACATTTCTTTCATCATGCTGCTGTAAAAGCATGAAAAGAAGCTGCCAGATAAATTAGGTGAAATTCTCTTTTGAAAACAAGTTTAGGGCGCTGCTTTGCTCTTCTGGTGTGTTCATTCGTAAGCAGTAAGTTAGTGTTATCAATATGTGGTAGTATTCCAATTTTTTTTTCCTTTAAATGGGCTTAATTTTAAGCATCATTAGTCAAGTTGACTTTGAGCAAAACAGCCAGGTGGAAAAGATAAAAGGACTGATTCAGTGATGGTGATGAAAACAATGTTAATAAACAAAACTCAACGTAGCTCATAAAATGACATTAGAAGGTTAACAGGGCAATGTTTATTTCTATCTAATAATTACCTTTGCTGCTGGTAAAAGATCACTGTGTAGTCCAGTTCACTTATGGAGCTGAAGAGGGAGCTGCAGATCAAAATAAAAGGGAAAAAAATAGGTCCAAATTGCCTCAGACCCATTGTTGGGGAATGAATACATGCTGTGGGTGAGAGTCAATTTTTCATTTCATTCATCCCGCTGTCTAAAGTCATGAAGCCGTTTCTGCTTCTTCTCGAGAGGAGGATAAATATGGACACCTTGACAGCTTCCAAAAGAAATCTAAACATTATGAGGATAAAAGTAAGTTTGAGTATTGATGTCCCCATAAACATATCAATGTCTCATTTTAGACTAAATAGATGTTGTCTTGTTATGTACATCAAATGCAACGATGACAAAAAGTCATCATGTGGGTAATTATTGAAGTTTATCAGAATTCATAATTGTCTTTTCACTGAAACATTCAACACAGGTCTCTTTTTTCTGCTATGGTGACGAAAACTGAAGCTGAAAATGTCAAGGAGTCCAAATCAACCCATTTTTTAAAGGAAAGAAGGGAACATAAAGCTGGATCCCAGTGTTTCCCCGACACAGGCAAAGTACTCTCCTTTACAATTATTATTTCTGTCCAGTCATGCTCAGAGTTTCTGTTATGAACTTTTACTTTAAATTTATGATGCTGAAGTTGCTGTGTTGAAATTTACATGACAAATGTGGGGAAACACTGCATCCTTCCATGCTTTTACTCGGTCAAAGACACTGTCTCTTCAATTCCTTTTTCTTCATTAGTTCCGTGCAAATAATCCCATCCTTCATTGGTCCATTTTTATCTACTCATCTAAAAGAAAAAAAACAAAAAACAAAAAATGAAAAACAAGATACAAGTCTAAGATAAATTCCTTCCTTATGTTTTCCTTCATATTTTTTACAAGAGGACAAAGCTTTTAAGCTTCTTCTGAGTCTTTTTGCTCCCTGGAAGAATAATTTCCATCTTCTCTCAAAACAAGACGTCCTCGTTGGTGATGAGCGTCTCCACCACCTGCCTCTGGTATCTGATATCGTTGAGCGCCGTCATGGCATCCAGCTCAGGGGCCCTCATCAGCGTTGGGCCGAAAACGATGCCGAGATTTTCGCTGGACATGAGGTTCTCCTTCTCATACTGGGTGACTCTGGATGAACGGAAGGAGAAAGTAAAGTGAGTCTCAGCAGCTAAGAAATGTAAAGACGTTTAACAAAAGCTACGATGCAGGTGAATGAAATCATAGTAAGTTGGTCAGACCTTTTGAGGTGGGCCATGAGGTATCGCAGTGTCTCACAGTGAGCTGGCGGCAACAGCTTTAAGGCCTCATGGAGAGACTCCAGTCGTTTTTCTGGATCTGTAATTTCTGCAACACAAAACATGTTCAACTCTAAATGTGTAATCATAAATTATCTGATGCCCAAGCAAGACATACATCATGTATTACACTTACAAGGCTATCAGGACTGTGCCCTAAATCATTATTACTTCTTATTTAACCAAGTACTGAAAGTGGGAACACCTACTTGCAGCTTCTAAGAAGCGTGGGTAGGCATCGTATGTGATGAGGGGAATAGGCAGCTCTCTGAAGTACAGCTTGAGGGCTCCAGTGATGATGTTGATGTCCTCATAGGCGTTGGAGGAAATATCCGCTTTCTCTCCATCTGCAAAGAAAATCGGTTCAGAACGTCAAACAACCAAAAGCAACATCACAAACTGGCGTAGTTGAAATTTAACCAACAACAGGGGGCAACACGTACCTCTGTCAAAGGCCAGCTTGACATCTTCTATCAGCTCACTGAAGCCTGATATTCTGTATAACCCCTCTGACTGAAGACCTGAAGGGTCAAAATCATGCTGCCATTAATTTAATGAATGAAGGAATGAAGTGTGAAGCAAAGAGCGTGGCTATAAAATGGCATTAAGAAAAAAGAAAGACAGAGTGAGGGGGACTTCAGCTGCCTGTCCCTCTCCAGTCAAGTCCAGTCATGTCAAGCGGGGGTTAGAATTGATCTCGCATATCAGTTTTGGTTAGATCTTGAAAAAGAGTCAATAAAATCCCGTCTGTGGCAGCTCCCCTGTGACCACTCATACCCCATGGGGAGAGAACCTGCAGCGCTGTGACTCCATACAACACATTCACACTCCAAATTAAATCTGCTTGTGCACATCTTCTTACACACACCTACACAAAAGGCACTCACATCTTGCAGACGCACATCAGGCCTGTGGGTGTACTCTCATTCCTCCTCTCTGCATCAAACAATGCTTGCATTATATAAGCTCTGACTCACATTTACGTAGATTTGCTTTCTTTGTCTCACCTCTAGCCTCTATTTCCTGAATGCACATGTCGACCACCATCGGTCTCTTGGTGTTGTGGGCTTTAACTAGCGTGGTCAGGTCACAGCTGTAGACTTTCTTGACGTGCCGGAGATCTGGCTGGCAGTCGTTCGGTACGACTTTGGAACACTGTTTGTGAACATTCAGCCCACAGTCTGACAAAAAAGGAAGAAAAACAGATAATTTCACCCCAGTTTATGTCAGTTCTCGTGCTGGAAAGTTTCTAATTTATGCTTTATATATTATATTTATATAAATAACCCCAACAGCAATATCAGTTTTAAATGGATTTGTTCGCACTTCCCTTATACTTGAATACAGTTGGAGTTCAATACTGATGTATTGAACCCCCCCGCCGCCCCAAGCACCACTGATAGTTTATCCTCCCCTCTGAATACTCTTAACATTTATAAAACACTTGAGATGAGTCAACAGCTACATCCAATAACTGCGAGGGGGTGCAACACGTCAAATGCAGAGGGAAAGGAAGTGAAAGAGTAAACCACTGATAATTCCAGATAAACATTTTTTTATGTCTATTTTGCAGTCGTGTGTGTCTCTGTTGATACCTGCACATTTCACGCCCTGAGCGATGAGACCCCACATGAAGTTGGCACAATATTCACACCAGTGGGGGCCTCTGAATGTATGAACCTGGACACAGATGAAGAACAGGGAAAATCTTACGTTAAAACTGCACAAGAAACGTTCAAGAGACAAAGGGCAGGACGTTATAGTCGAGCGGGTCTATGTAGATGGAAAAAGGTAAGACTGGGTTGTTTAATAGCTAAACACGGGCAGTAATCTTTAGTCCAGATAAGCATATACTGACAAAGGACAGATCTAGACACAATAGGGGTGATGAGAATGTACTTAGAGAAAAACCATAGTGAAGACAGAGTTTTAATCAGCTCATTTATTGCACCAATTGGTTCTATTTAATGAAATGCTAATAGCCTCCATTCCCTCACAGGGCTCTTTGTGAGTGGGTCCATTCTTGTGTATGTGTCTCTTGAGCTCAGGACGCTCTGACTTTGACCTTTATGCTCCTCACTAATGGCTGCTCATATGATGGAAATCTCTGAATAGAGAGCCCCAAACAAAGGGATGTAGGAGCACAAATCTGTAATTCAGTAGGTGTTTCCTAATGCTCTGCTCTTTCTGAGATGAAACTGGCTGAACAGCTATGAGCTGAATCAGCGATTCAGGCAGCACACATGCTCACACAGAGATGGACACATGCATACACTCGGGTTCACAAATCTGATCAGGGAGCTGGAGGAGCGACTCACCTTGAAGTTGTGGACCTTCTCGTACTTGGGCGCCAAGTCGCTCTCCCTCAGGGTGGCCCGCCGCACCAGTGATGTGAGCTGTGAAAGGGCAAAAGATTTGATTGGTTGCCAAAAGGTGGAAGCAGGAGAGGTGGGCTTGGAGGGGGCTGGCTGGTGGCTGAGATACATTCCAGATCCTGTGCCGGGGTCTGAGGCACTGCCGGATACAGGCAGGGAGGGAATTGAACCGGCACTCACATTTAAGCCAAGAGCGGCAGTAAACAAAGAGCCCTTTTGGCTCGTTTCCTTCCCACCTCGTCTGCGCTGCTGCTTTTTGCCTCTTCTAACGACATATGACTCTCGACTCGGCATCGCTGGACCAGTGGATGCGGCGTCTTATGCGCTCAGACTGGAGACTTATTACACAGAAACCAAAATCTGAAACTCCAGTACACAACTATTAGACTCTTAAATCTCCATATGACAATAACATCATAAACAGAGATGCCAACATGGGACCAATCCTGCCGTTTTAGCCCAACAAAGACCAGCCAATCAGATTAGCGCTGCATAATGAGAAGGCAGCATAGTGCAACTCCAATTCACAAAAAAAACAAAAAAACAAACAAACAAACGTGGTGGGAAAAAAAAAGCCAACCAAGCCAATTTTAAAACTTTCCTTATATATAAACTTCTCAGAAAATCTTCACAGCAAAGTGCCTGAAAAAATGCTCCGGACTGGACTGATGCGACAGAATTCCTGTGTCTTGTGTAGGTGAGCGCTTCTGCCCACATGTCTCAGAGTGCGTTAATCTGCTTTCCCCATTCTCTACATTCACCAGACAGAGGCAGAGGGAGGAGGGAGGACGGGAGGGAGGCGGAGAAAGACAGAAAAGGAGGGGGAGGCTAAGCTACGGTGCAGTAATGGATGAATTTAACAGGTCACAATGAGCAGGGAACGAGCCAATGAGGTGCAGCGGTTCTTGTTGTTCGCCACCAATTCTGCCACCTCAACTGTCCCAAGAGGGAAGGAGGAAAAGAAACAGCTTAGAAACAAGCTGTTTTTTATTCTCTCCTCACTTTTTGTTCCTTCTTGCGTTCCCCCACATCCTTTTGTAATCTTGCCTCCAGCATCGACACATTTTTTAAGTTTTATGACACCTGTCCACTGTAAACAACTGGAATTCTTATAGTCTGCTTCAACTGGGTTGCTCCATTACATAGCAACAGTCAAAGGCTGAAATTTCAATTTAAATGTTCTCTTTAGAGGAAAAGCGGGGGTTAAGTGCTCCATCTGTTGGGGGTGGATGTTTGATCTTATATTTTTTTTGAGATGTAAACAAACATCAGGGGGATTAAATCCTTTTATACTGGGAAGGATTTAAATGCGTTAATCTTTGTGTTTTTAGCTTTTTTTGGATCATTAAGCTTTTTCCAGTAAATTGTTTGTTTATTTTTTAATTTTATTACCAAAGACATGTGGATTCGATTAGAAATTTAACCTAAAAGTCACTTAAAAAAAAAAAAAAAAGCTATGACATGGCCGTAAAACTCATAAATATGCCTTTATTTGGTCGGACTGGGTAGAAAGCTGTTCACAAAAGATTCAGATGGAAAAGGTTATCATTTTTAAGAAATCCCCTTTAATTGCCAAACTTTTTGGCATCCAGTCCATCAGGTTTCACTAAGGCCTTAAAAATTAATTTTTCACAAAGAGTCTCGTCTATATTCCCCTCGTGGGAGTCCTAAAACAGCATTTAACCTTCATAAAAAATGATTTTGTGCATGAAAATGATGAAACATGTACTTCTCATTTGTTTGTCTTCCCCGCAGAGAGCTACCTCTGATCTCAATGTCACAGTCGCGCTGCTTTGTCTGCAAATCCACCCAATTACGAAAGCACACACGTACACAGGACAACCCCCACTTCACACACACACACACAGACACACACACACACAGACAGTGATATATGAGGTGCAGTGGAGGTGGTAATGCACTGCAGGTCATGCAAGGCCTCTGGAGCTGCAGCTCATGGTGCGGCTGCTCAACACCCTGACCGCACTACACCTGCTTTGCTGCGTCGTCGCTGATGTATTTGAAAACTGGATTGTTTTGTACTCATGAGTGTTTGAATAGGTGAGAGTGAGGGTTTACAGCTGCCTGGATGGAGCAACAACTTCTGCCTCCTCTTCGTGCACCCACCTGCATAAACATTCAGCAGCACTGCTGAAGTTCACACTGCGTTGCCTAGAGATCCAAACTGTGTTTAACTGTCTTCCTAAAAGTTCTACTTATAAAGAAATGTTTCTTGCCCATAAGTAGAATAAACTTTGCAGCTTTATGAAAATTCATTATTCAGAAACAAACTCTCATCATGCTTTGTGGAGATGGCAGAGTTCTGCAGGGAAACCGCTGTTATGTAATTTTACTGCAGAGCCCTTGGCTGGAGGCCATCTCTCCTCTGCATCCATCCATCCTCCTCCGTTTTCCACCTCGTTTCTGAACCCTCATCCCTCCATTCTACTGCCGCATGTTACTTTTCTCACCTTTAATCCCATTTGAGATTTTTTTAATGCAGCTTCTAATTAAGTTTAACTTCCCAATCCAAGCTTTATGAGCTCCTGTTTCTAGCCGCTGCACATTCACATCATCTATAACCGTTTGACATCTTTGCCGCCTTCCGGAAATACTTTAATGGTGTTATCATTGCATAACACTTATTTACGCAGGTACAGTCCAGTGACTAAGAAATCGACCGCTGCCAGTTATTTAAAGCTCTCCCTCCAGAACAAATCCACACAATGTTCTCCGACAAATTACTCATTTGTTGGAATGCCTAACAGAAACAGAAATTCATGACAGTTCCTGCACATATTTTTCTGCATTTGCTTACATTTAAAGATCCTACAAACTACACCACTTTTAACTTCTGTTCTGAATCAGCTCTTGATTAAAAATGTCTGTGATCAACATCAAGGACCAGCAGAGTGACAGATCATACTCAGATGCAATCATTTAGCAGCTGTATTTTCTCGTCTCACCCTCTCCTCTGTGTTGCAGCCGTCTTTGGCCAGAGTGGGTCCATCGGGCTCCTCTGGACTGTGTGGTAGGTGTTTCTTCAACGTGGGCTCCTGGTTGAGGGTGGTGTAGCCCACATGTTCATAGATGGGGTTAATGGTCATCTTAGCGATGTACTCCGCTGCCTGACGAAAGAGAGGGCCACTGTGAATGTGACGGCTGAAAACATTTTTAACATTTCTGAACGGTTGGAGGAGTGCACACACACACACACACACACACCCACCCACACACACACACACAAAGAAACACACCTTTGTCTCAATGTAGAGGGTGATGAGGCCGTCAGTCACCAGGTCGTGGATGGACTCGAAGCGCTTCTCTCCGACAAAGTGCTTCCCATCATGGTAGAGGCGGAAGTTTCTTGTCTGGTTCCCAAATCTGGGATGAGTTGGAGGAAGAGAAGGACAGAAGAGCACACAGAGATGACCAACGTCTGTTTTCTGTGGTTTTCAAAGTCTAGTTACATTTTCTTTTTTTTTATGAAACTTCTAGTTTTGTCTGACCATGAAAGAGTCTAAAGCGTCTGTCTTTCAGTTCTTTGATATTAGACAAGGAACAATGTGATTGTAACTGCAAAACCTCCAGTTTGAGCCTTCTTCTCGCCGTGACAGTTTATTTTCTTCTGAAATTGGCCTCTATGAAATAAGGGATGACTATTAAGAAAACTGAACTTAAATCTGCAAAAAATTAAATGCAAAGCCTGCAATTATACTATACGTTATACAGAGACAGCAGTTTGCCGTCTCTTCTTCAAAGAGACATTATGGATAGTTCTAGCTGTAGGCAGAATGTATGTATTATGTATGTATAATATATTAAAAATAAGATCCATACTAGATGTAGCGAGCCCATGACACCTCTGCAGCAGTCTGCTGGTGGATCACATCCATATAGACTATAATGGTGGAACATGAACTGTCAACTGCGTTTGTCAAGTTGATGTGGTTTTTCCTCATGAGCTGTATCGTGGGTTTAAATTTGGTGAAGATGAGCTCTTCGAATCGTGTCTGGGTCACAGTCATTCTCTGACAAAAATTTGTCACATTATTTTTTTGGTGCTCTTGCTTTGTTTTGTTGAGCTCTCACACCTAAGGTGAGTTGAATTTGACACTAAAGTTGTGTTCCTGGGTTAAAAAATAAAATCTGTCTTTTTTGTTTTGAAATATTTCATTCCATTGTAAATTGACTTTACTTTCGAACACCTAAATAATTCTGTCAAACTAAGAAGCTGCAGGTCCATTGCACACAACCAATTTTCCATTGCATTGCTGCACCAAATTCCACAGATGGAGGCGTGTACATTACATTTTGTTACAAACTATAAATATAGACAACAACTTTAACCAGATAAAAATAGGAAAAATAGGAAATGAGTTGATCCAAGCAAAGGTCAGTATCTAGATTTAGATATAGAGTAACTCTTTTTAAGGAAATTGTCTTATACAGATGTTTGACATCATTTAATTTGGATTCTATTCTATTCAGGGTTAAGTTTATTTAGCCTTTGGCCTTAAATAGACTATAAAATGAATGTGGATGTTGATAAAACAGCAAGACTAGAGGATAACAACTTTGAGCCCTGCATATTTATTATTATCATCACTATCATTATCATTATTACTAGGCGGCTACACCACATTGTGCAAATTCTCATGGTTTTCCAAAACCTTGTGGTTTTTATAAAATCCCAAATCCATATTTTCAATTTCCTTGACTTTTCAAGGTTTTATCAAACCGTACAAACCCTAAAAGATGGAATACTCCAAAGCAGACGGCTTACAATCACACACAGTACTGACATGAAGAGAAGCTGGAAAAGAAATGGCACAAACTCTGACAGACTGAAGTGGGCCATCGCATTATCTGCTCCTTCGTGGATCACGTGAAGCCACGCAGATAAAACAGCACAAGCAGATCATTAACCCAAAACCCAACCTTTCCTTTTCCACCACCCAGACTGAGTATTTATGGAAGGTAATTATAACCACGGGGAGAGAAAAGGCAGTGAAAGGGAGAGAAAGCTGAGCCGGTGGAAGAATGGGATGGAGTATGAATAGACCAACTGACCCAAAACCAAATCCCAACTAAGCCGCGCGCCCATTTAAAAGTGTGACACCTACTCCGAGAAAATGATGGCTAACATTTGTGTAAAAAAAAAAAAAAAAAACATCTTTCGGGAGCCATGCACGCAAAATTATCCTATAACAGTACATATGTTTATATTCA
>JBAMYA010047088.1:0-10616 GCA_037176975.1 Arrhamphus sclerolepis | reverse complement strand
AAGTCCACAGACCAGAAGCTGTTTGTAAATCGAGTTATATTTGTGCATCAGAAATACATGTGTGAATCTGGTCCTGTTTATTTGTGCCTGTTGAGACTGTTCTAACTCCATAGAACACCTGAACACACCTAAACATACACCTGAGCACATGTACACCCCTGAACACACATGTATATACCTGAACACCTTTAAACTCCTGAACACACACCTGAACACACCTTTTTGTGTCCTGCAGGTTCCAAACCTGGTCTTCCTGGCTGTCAGTCCGGAGGAGAAGGAGTCTTGGATCAATCTCCTGAACGGTGCCATCACCCGAGCCAAGAACCGGATCCTTGACGAGGTGGGCAGCCAGACTCAGGGCTCTGATGCTGATGTGTCCAGAGATGTCTTCAGAAAATTCTGCACTTTGGTTCTGGCTCTTGATTGGGAGATAAATGGTTCTGCTGGGTCCTTTCTGGTTCTGGCTTATGGGTGTTTTCTGGAGTTTTCTTTTTATTCTATCTGGACTTTCTGCCAGAGTTTTACTTTCAGAAGCTTTTCAAAGACTAAAAGTTCTGGAAGATCTTCCTTTCTGCTGGACAGAAGGTCTTCCGGAACAAAGACAGGTCCAGCTGGTCCAGGTCCAGGCCTTGAGAACCTCCATGATCAGATTTTGGTCTGCTTCGACTTGTTAGAGGTTGGTTTGGATGCTCAGGGAGCTTCTGTAACTCTGCAGAGGTTTATTTTGAAATCAGAGATGGTGATGTGGTGGGAAAGGGTTCTGGCACGGTCTGAACATTTTTCCTGTCAGATATGAAAGAAGAAGGCCGCTTGTTGGCAGGCGGCCCATGTACAGAGGCTGCAGTCCTCCTGCAGTGGCTGCAGGTTCGACTCCCGACCTAGACCCTTTGCTGCATGTTGTGCCCCCTCTCTGCCCCATTTCCTGTCTGCATGCTGTCAATAAAAGGCCACTAGAGCCAAACAAATACCTTCATGAAGGAAGAAAGTAGAAAACAAATGAGCAAATGAAAGCAGCTGCTTTCAGGTCTACCTGAACTTCAGCTTTCACAGTTCCAAAGTTGTTCTGGTAACATTCCAGAAATGTTCTGGTAAAGTTTTAAAAATGCTCCGGTGATGTTCCAGAAATGTACTGGTAACATTTCGGCAATATTCAGGTAAAGTTTCAGAAATGTTCTGGGGATATTTCATCAGTGTTCTTGTAACATTCCAGCAATGTGCCTGTAAAGTTTCAGCAATGGTTTGGTTACCTTCCAGGAAAGTTCTGATAAGTTTCCAGTGATGTTCCAGAAATGTACTGGTAAAAAACGGCAATATTCAGGTAAAGTTTCAGAACTGTTCTAGTAATGTTCCAGCAATGTACTGGCAACATTTCGGCAATATTCAGGTAAAGTTTCAGAAATGTTCTGGTAATGTTCCAGCAATGTTCCTGTAAATTTTCAGCAATGTTGAAACTCTGGGTTCTGAAAGGTTTCTGGTTCTGAAAGGTCTCTGGCTTAAGAAGACCTCTGGTTCTGTTAAGGACCAGAGACAGTTAAGGTTCAGGACCAGAGATGGTTCATGTTCAAGATCAAAGATGGTCCAGGTTCAAGACCACATGGAGTTATCTGGTCCAGATCTTTGGCTCTCGGCAGTTCATGCATCTGTCCTTGTTGATAGCCACCGCTACGTTAGCGGTCACCAGGCATGGCCTTTTCCATCAATCCATACTCTGATCAATACTCAGATCAATCCTGCCATCAAAGCACTCTGATGTCACGCGGCGTTCCAGACTGAACTCATGACAGCGTGATGAAGTCCTGGAACAGTCTGGGACCACAGATGTGCTGCCACCTGAACACATCTGAACACACAACTGAACACATACCTGAACACATCTGAACACACCTGAACACACCTGAACACATACCTGAACACACACTTGAATACATCTGAACACACACCTGAACACACACTTGAAAACACCTGAACACACACTTGAACACATCTGAACACACCTGAGCACATCTGAACACATACCTGAACACACACTTGAACACATCTGAACACACACCTGAACACACACTTGAAAACACCTGAACACGTCTGAACACATACCTGAACACACACCTGAACACACATCTGAACACACACTTGAAAACACACTTGAACACATCTGAACACACACCTGAACACATCTGAACACATTACTGAACACACACCTGAACACACACTTGAACACATCTGAACACATTACTGAACACACACCTGAACACACACTTGAAAACACCTGAACATGTCTGAACACATACCTGACCACATCTGAACACACACTTGAACACATCTGAACACACACCTGAACACATCTGAACACACACCTGAACACATCTGAACACATTACTGAACACACACCTGAACACATCTGAACACATTACTGAACACACACCTGAACACACACTTGAAAACACCTGAACACGTCTGAACACATACCTGAACACATCTGAACACACATCTGAACACACCTGAACACACACCTGAACACACACCTGAACACACACCTGAACACATCTGAACACACCTGAACACATACCTGAACACAAACTTGAACACATCGGAACACACACTTGAAAACACCTGAACACATCTGAACACACCTGAACACACACTTGAACACATCTGAACACACACCTGAACACATCTGAACACATACCTGAACACACACTTGAAAACACCTGAACACATCTGAACACACACTTGAACACATCTGAACACACACTTGAAAACACCTGAACACATCTGATCACACACTTGAAAACACCTGAACACATCTGAACACACATCTGAACACACACTTGAACACATCTGAACACACACCTGAACACATCTGAACACACCTGAACACACACTTGAACACATTACCGAACACACACCTGATCACACCTGAACACACACCTGAACACATCTGAACACACCTGAACACACACCTGAACACACCTGAACAAACACCTGAACACACACTTGAAAACACACCTGAACACCTAAAGGGACCAGAAACCAGAACCAGAGCAGCTTAAACTGGGAGTAGAGGAGTTGAAACCAGGACCAGAGGAGTTGAAACTGAGAACTCCAGAAAATTACTTTCACAAAATCACCATTTTTTGTTATGAAATTTCAAATTATGAAAGAATTTAGATTTTTTTTGTGTGTCAGGAAGTAAAAAGGCTAATTTTGCTTGATTGTGACTTTTTATTTGATATACTTAACATTTTTCTTACTTAATGACGTAAAAATTTTCATACAATCACAGTTGCTAATTTCTGTTAAATGTCAATTTCTACAAAATCCAAAATTTGACATGACATTACAACTTTATGCCATATAAAGTTAACTTTTGTAGTTGCTACTTTTTAATCCTAAAATGACAGATTTCATAGAGTTGTGACTTTTTGATGTAAAATCAAAAATAAGAACTTCAACATAGAATTGCAGCACAGAATAAAATCAAACATCCGTCTTAAAAACTACCTTTGAAAAATTCAAACCTTGATGTGCAGTTGCATATTTCATGGAAATGCTAACTCCCTTCCTCAATTCACAATAAGAAAATTGTAACTTTTTGAAATAAATTTAAAATAAAACATTCCTAACATGAAGTATCTCCTTCTGCTAACATTGATGTAAAATTACAACTTCATGTTGTAAAATTGTAAATATCTTTGTCTTGTGGATCACTGGCAGAAGAACCGGACTGGTTCAGGACCCGCTTCATCCTAACCGGCTTCTCCGCTGCTTCCTTGTGTTCCAGGTGACCGTAGAGGACTCGCAGCTTTCTCATCTGACTCGAGATCGAGTGAAGATTCCTCACAACCGTCGACTGCCGACCAGAGGTCACCTGCTGGCCGTGGTCAGTACCAGACTCCATGTTCCTACTTAGAATATACCCTGATGAGCCCAAACATTTGGACCACCAACCAGATTGTCCTGTCTGTCCAAACCAGCTGGGTCCAGCACCACCACCCTGCTCTGGTTTTCCTCCAGGCCTGAATAGAAGTTTCCATGGCTGTTCTTTTCACCTGGATAGCTACATCCAGAAATTTTAACACCTGGTTGTATTGTGGTGCTAACTCAGCTAGCCTCAGCTAAATGTGTGCTAGCTACCTAGGACATCAGATTCTGTACTCTGGTCTATTTCAGGATGGTCTTAAGCTCTAAATCCTCCTTCACACCAGAGTTCTGCTGAAGAGGATCCCCAAACATTGAGACATCCTTTAGCATGTTAGCGTGTTAGCATGTTAGTGGTTTACGGTGCTGCCTTCAGCTGCTGGTTTGGGTGTTTGGACTCATAGGCCTAGTTTTAGGACTCTCGGAAGTCTCTAGACTCTGCTTCCTGTCTCTGACTCTGCCTCTCTCTGTCCAGCAGGCATCCACATCCTCCTCAGATGGTACTCTTACTCTGGACCTGATCCAGGAGGAGGATGATGCATCTCCTCAGGAAATCCATGGCTGCAACGATACATCTATGTCCGTCCTTGCTTTGGACTGTCCCCGATCCAAAACAGACGGCTCCCTCTCTGTCCGGACCACAGAGTCGTCAGGGAAATCCCGGAGCCTCCCCCGTGACGTGGCGGTGTGGGAGAAGACGGGTTCTGTCCAGACCCCCCAGCCTGGAAAACCCCTCATCGCTTCGGAAAAAAATCGCTGCGCCTCTATGGATGAGATCCTGGTGCACTCTGATGCCAAAACCACGAACACAGCAACGGCACCCATGAGCCAGCTGCAGGAGCTCATCAGTCAGAAGCTGGAGAAGACTGAACGACTGCTGACGGAGGTGCAGGGGGAAGTGGACGGGAAGGTGAAGGGTGGGAAGGAGTCAATGGAGAGGGCACAAGCCGAAGCCAAGAGACTCCTGAAGGAGGCGACGGTGGCCTGGAACCAGGCTCATCAGGTTCTGGAGGAGGTCAAAGAGCTGAGGGCATTGTACCAACAACTGAACCCTGACAGCACCAAACAGAACTCCGACCACAAAAGCTTGATGTGAGCCAGGGTAAAAACTTGTCCTGGACCAGCTCAGTCCAATTCAGGCTAGAGCCAGCAGCCCAAAACCTTCTAGAGAACTGCCTTCAAACAATGTTGAAGTTTTTGGCCACCACTTGCTGCCCAGGTTCACATTCCTGGTTCGGTACACCTTTCTGTCTTGGTACACCTTTCTGCTCTGGTACACCTTCTTGCCCTGGTTCAAATTCCTTCCCTCCAACACCCAAACACCTCGCAGCAGTCACTTTAAACCAGGTGGTCCAGATGAGCTCCTCTCAGGTGCTGGATGACTTCAGAAGTCCCGCCTCCGACACCTGTGGCCAGTCAGGTGTTGGACTTTGTCCTGCAGGCACAAAGGACAGAAACTCATCAGGCACCACAGGTCAAAGCAACATGCTGTTTTCAAAATGTAACATCATCAATCAATCTACAGCATTCAGAGCTGCAAGCCCTGCCCACTGAGGCTCCAACCAGAGTCCACCTCTCACCTGGAAGAATGGTTCTTAAGTCCAGATGCAGAAACTCTGATGAACCACACCTTGAAGGCACTGACTCCACCCATTGCCCAGTTGTATAAAAATGGGCAGAACCAAAATAACCCTGGCATTTATTTGGAACACGCCCACATTTCATCAGTGAACACAAGCGAGATATTTTAGCTTAGCCCAGTTCATGCTAGTCCATGACATTCAAATGCGGTCATTCATGTTTCAGAAGTTATCTTATGTTACCTGAAGCTAACTCAAATAATGCTAACTCACAAGGCTAGTCACTATGACCTTTTGATCATGCACATCCTCCCATCTATCTTCATTTCAGATGTAGTCAGCTTGGCTAGCCAATTTAGCATAACTCTAAGCTGTGTTGTTGAAACATAATAGCCAATGTTCAGAATGATAAAATCCATCCATTCCCATTCTAGTTGTAGTTACCTCAGTAACCACAAGCTAGCTATTTTAGCTTAGCACAGCTCATGCTAATCTTCAATGCTAACTAACAGCACTATTCATTCATTCAGAATGACTGCAAGCTAATATTAGTTAGCATCACATCTTAGCATGAGCCAAGTTAAGCTAAGACTTCCAGAACCGTCCTAGTGGTCTTTTATTACAGTTAACAGCACAACAAGCCTTGTTATCTTTAAAATAAGATTGTTTGTTATTTTTTTGGTCTTTTTTCACAGCTCAGGAGTCAAAAAAGACATCTCTAAATAGCTAAAGTGATGATCTAATCAAATCATTCAAAAGATAGAGTGTACATTTATTTCTGCTGTAAAGTTGTTGTCATTGTTGGAGCCAGACCCTAGTGGTCAACAGAACTGCAGCCTCTAGTGGTCAGTAGGGGAACTGTAGCCTCTGTATTGGCTTTGAAAAGGAAAACCTGCACAGAGCTGACCCACATGTTGGACCTCACCTGACCTCACTTGTCTGGTCTGTCAGACTGGGAGTTTCAAGTGGACTTAAAGTCACCTGAATGAAAATGTGCCAAGAGGAGGTTGAGCGTTGAGGGAGCCATGGATCCACCGTCGTTGGACCGGATGTTTATTTCTTCACAGGAAGGTTCTGGTTCAAGTTGCTGGGCAGCAGCTCAGATACAACAGCAGGTAAATATGAAGGAGGACCAAAGTGGTCTACATGGACAGACTGGTTTTGTTAGCCACATTTCAGTCCAGTTCCTCTGGACCTTGTGGGTACACCAATGGACTTCCAGACAAACCAATCCTATGCAGCCTCCTTCTGAGTCGTCCAGAGTTTCCTCGGACTCGTCCTCCTCCTCTTCCTCTCTGAATGTGAATGTGTTGGGCAATGTAGCTGGAAACTCAGGTGAAACTGGACTGGTTTAACTGGATATTCAAAAAATGTAAAGGTACAAGTTCTGTTCAGACCAGGACCTGCTGCACTCGGATCACTGGAAAACAAAACAGCTAACAAAACAACAACACATCTGACTTATTTTCTCTTTGCCCAATGCCCTGCCCATTTTTGGTACAATACCCCTCCCATTTTGGGGGTTAAAAAAGACAACATTTATTTGAATTACACTGGTGGTTTATCACATGACCTGCTAAACAAAGATGTCATTGGTGAAAGTCGTAAACCAGATGTGTTAAACTGGAGCTCTGACTCCTTTTATCTGACCTCGTTAAGGTGTACCAATCATAAAGCATTGATCACTGTTGCTCAGATTTCCTCAGAAAAAGCCAAGGAAATGACGTTTACTTGACTTTTTGTAGTAAAAAGACTTTTTTTGTTTGGAGGCGGAAGTGATGCAAGCGCAAGAACGCCTGAATGCTTAAAGCTTGGCTGCAACCATGTAAGTTTTTATCTTGTAATTGTTAAATGCTGATTATTTTCGTCTAAATTTGTGCTGATATATAAATCCATACAGTAAATCCTATACGGCTATAGGAGGGGTGGGTGTGGAGTGGAGAACAGTCAGCCAGTGCAAATTATTCTGCCGCTGACGTCAACAACATGGCCGGAGGTTTTACAGGCACTGACCCAACTGGTGTGCAGGGTCAGATATTCACGCGACAATAAGTCTGCTGGACTTACAACTGCGTAGAACCACCTCGTTCATCATGTTGGGTTACTGGATCACAGGAAGTCCAGATCTTGTCGTCAGCACTTTAAAATCCCACATTAATGAGAACTTCTCCTTTGGGAAGAATATAGTTACATTTCTTTCTCTTTTTGTTGAAAACACGTCACTTTTTGACATAAAAGCACAAATAAATAAAAAAATCACTTTTTCAAGACGTGGATTCACAACCTTTCATTACAAAATATGATTTAATTTGAAAATAACTAATTTTGTATTATTATAACTTTTTGTCTTAAAGTCGAGGATTTTGTTGCAAAAATGCAGATTATTTAAAAAAATTGCAACAATACCGCGTTTCTAGAATCACCACTATTTTAAGAATCAAAAACGTTTTTTTGACTTTGGCAATAATTTTATTTCGTTCTTTGAAACTGGTGAATTTCACAGAAGTGGTGGTTTTGAAGTAAAACTGTAAATTTCACAACATTGTTCTGTTTTAAAACTTTTTCATAACAGATTTTGTTGAAACTGAAATTCATAATTCTCTCTTTTAAAATACTCTTTTTAAATTAGTGAATCATTCCAGCTGTGAAGGTTCGGAACCTTCTAACCGTGGAGGTTTAGAACCTTCCAGCTATGGAGGACCTACTGACGACTTCCTAAAGTCACAGATGTCTTCTTCCTCATCTTTAACAGTCCTTCAGTCTTCAGGGAATTAAAAGCATTCAAATGCAAACAGGGATTTTACAGCACTATTTAATGTGAAGGCAGAGCCCCACCAGTCACCTTACTGGGTTGTTCATTTGTCACGTTTTCACTCAGAAGAGACGAGGTGATGAATAAATGTTTCTACGAAAACAGCTGTTTCCAAGAAACAGGAAACAAAACTGGTCACAGCAGGTCCTGATCTGGGTCAGGATTTTAAATGGGTCATAAAGTGACAGTTTAAACAGAATTAAATCTGGATTCAAATAGGTTTGAAACTGGAACCAAACAGAATTAAATCTGGTTTTAAACTGTATCTCAACCGGTTTTAAACTGGATCTTGAGTGAAATATAACTAGCTCACACAGTATCTAAACTGAACATAACCTGGATCTCAGCTGGATCCAGATTCAGTTTAAACTAGATCCAGATCGTGTCTAAACTGGATCCAGTTAAACAACTGGAATAAATCCAGAGTTTGACTGAATTAAACCTGGGTTTAAACTGGTTGTGAACTGGAATACAAATTAAATCAATCCACTTAAAATGATTTCAAACTGGTTTTAAAGTTGTTTATTATCAAACTCAAATTCAATCCAAACTGGTTCTAATCTGGATAAAAACTGGAAACCGGTTGCAGCAGGTTCTGATCCGGTCCAAAGTAAACTGTGGTTAATTTCGGACAGGGCGTCTGTCTTTGAAACAATCAGAGAAGAGTTTATTTTTTCTAAACAGATGTTTGTTGTTCTGTTGTTCTCAGAGAAAACCAGCGCTGAAGTTATTGATCACATCAATCAACTCTGAAGGTTTACGTCTTTCTGTAACTGTCTTCCTGCTGTTGCCGTTTGTTCTTCCTATAATGTTTTTTTTTTTTTTTTTTAAGTGTGTTTTTTTTTTCCGCAGTAGCTGCTGCTGTAGCCTTAAATCTGCAGGGGATGATGGGAGATGTAGTCCAGTAGAAATGTGAGACCCCATGCTGAAATAAAATCTGCAAACTGAATCTGGATCTGAGGCGTCTCATTCAGCCGCTACTACATGCTCATGTCTACCTGCTACATGCTAATGACTAGCATGATATAATAAAGTTATATCTATCGATCTAGCTTCAACATCCTAACGTCTAGCTGCTACATGTTAACATTTACTTGCTACATGCTCACGACTAGCTGCTACATGCTAATGATCAGATGCTATGTTCTAACATCTAGCTGCTACATGCTAATGATCAGATGCTATGTTCTAACGTCTAGCTGCTACATGCTAATGACCAGGTGCTAGTTGCTACTGTCTAGCTACTACATGCTAATGAATGGCTGCTACTTACATCTTAGTTTAGTGTTTCTCAACGGGGGCAGTGCCGCCCCCCGGGGGGGGGGGTCGTTGGGAGGATGAAAGGGGCCCCTGGCAGCAATATTTTCAAAAGGGGGGCGCTGACATTCTTTTGGGGGGCGTTTGCTTGAAGGTAAAGTTTACACCAAAGATGCACAACAATACCAGTTTAAATTTTTAACTACTTGCAAAAAACTGTGGTCTGCAACATTAAAAACATTCATGATCTGCAACTGTATTGTTCTTCTTCTCTTCAGTTTCTGTCAGCTGTTATTATACGGAGCCCGGCGAGGGACAGGGGAAAACAAAAAAGCCAGTGGAAATCTCTGCTCACGGATTTCTAAACTGTGCTCTCAGTTTTGCAATTCGTGTGCAGATTGTTGTATGAGGTGGACCTCAAGTCCCGCTGGACATTCACCAAAGGAGAGGGCAGCTTTTAAGGTTTTAAGCTATGGTCTTAATCTGGAGGAGAAGTTGATTTTATTATTTTGGTTTGTTTAACCTTTCCATAACTATTCAGTCACTTCAATCGGAAGTGTGGACGCATGGCCTACGCCTGCTGGGTACGTTCAGTGGATCCATTGTCTTCTTTAAACTTTACGCAGGGCCATGTTTTAATCAGACTACACAACTTTCAGTATGACTGTATAAATAGTCTGTATAACAGCAAACGTTCCTCAGACATCCATAATAATAATAATAATAATAATAATAAAGGTGACAATATCATAATAAAAATTGTTATTAGTAGTAGTAGTATTATTATTAGTATAATATAATATTACAAATGTATATAATATAATATAATATAATATATATAATAATCATATAATATGGAATATATTATATAATATAATAATTATATAATATATTATGATACTAATAATTTATTATATTATTATAATATTACAATTTTATATAATATTATATAATAATAATAATAATAATAATAATATAATAATATAATATGTAATATATAATAATATAATTATTTATTATGATACTAATAATTTATTATTATTATTGTT
>JBAMYA010047087.1:0-10619 GCA_037176975.1 Arrhamphus sclerolepis | reverse complement strand
AACCTGGTAGAACACCTTTGAGATGAATTAGAGCAGACTGAGAGCCAGACCTTCTGGTCCAACATCAGTGTGACCTCACAAATGCTCTTCTGGAGGAATGGACAAAAATCCAATAAACACACTCCTGAACCTTGTGGACAGAAGAGCTGAAGCTGTTATAGCTGCAAAAGTGGACCGTCACCATATTGAAGCCTCTGGATTAAGAATGGGAGTTCGAGTCAAGGAAGGTCAGTGAATACTTTTGACAATGTAGTGTATATAGGTGCATATATTTTTATACTGACATGTCTGTTTCTTCTCCTTAACACCACTGATGTAGCTGCACAAACTGACATGATGCTACTTCATGACAAACTTGCAGTTCCCGTTTGAAATGTCAGATTCCTTTGTTCTAAGTAGTCAGAGGGGCCATCTGTGTGTGACCATCTGATGAAGTGTCTGATTTGTTCATTTGAGATGTTCATGTGTTGTTTCTACCATCTGATTGGCTCAGAAGATCGAGCATGGCGCTCAGATGCAGATATGTGGATATTGTTAATCGATCATTGGTCAGATGCTGGTACTCTGTGAAATTTGCTCCCTGCTGCAGAAAATAAAAATGGACAAAAACAGCTCTTGGTCTTATTCTTAATTTCACTCTTCTCCTTCAGTGACATTTTTAGATTTTTACCACATAATCATAAATATAAGAAAACAAACTTTTCACAAATTTCACAAAAGTTCTCACATTTTTCATAAATTAAAACTTTTGTATTATAATTACAAATTTAAAAAGAATAGTCTTTTTAAAAATAAAAATAAATAGTTGTGAAATTGCACATTTTTAAAGATTGACTTTTTTTTAACAAAAAAAAGCAAAAAACAAAAGTTTACTTAATTGCAATTTACTTAATTTACTTAAAATTGCAAACATTTGCATTTGTGACCAGTTATTCTGATGTCAGTACCGAATCAAATGGGCAGTCAGCACTGACATTTCCTCAGAAATGTTCTAGTTATAAGTGTGTGATTGTCTTTGCAGGCTCTCGCGGGCCACTTAGGTGTCAAACGCGAGGCCCGTGGGCCTAAATGATCCATTTCATTACGACTCGTTGCAAGACCATGCAAGAAGCAGGGATGAGTAAGACGTGTTCATGGAAGGAAATGTAACTAGTTGAGCTGAGTGACTATCTCTCCGTCAAAGTGAAAGTAAAGCAAAGGCACCTGATTTTTCCAGAGAAAACCTCTCTCATTCCTTTCCAAGAACCTGAGCCCTTCTGACCTGCGGGACGTGTCCCTGCTTCAGTTCAGCTCCATTGTGCTGAATCTGTGTGGTGGCTGTTGAAGCATGATAATTTAGGGAGAGAACGTGCAGCTCCTCATCAACCAACTCTGGCTCTAAATGGAAGGAATTGTTCACATTACGGCTGGGATGAGCCTCACATTACAAGCACTTCATTTTCTAACCTCCATGATGAAAAGCAGCATGAGCTGCAGCTGAGAATTCCTCAAAATGCAGAAGAACTGGAAATGATGTCCATCGTGATCATATGAAAGTGCTTCTTTACTGAGCCCAGACATGTATACGAGAATAGCAATAACGATGATGAACAGGAAAACTTCTTAACAGGAAGTTGCCTGAGACAGCACACCATCCAAATGGCTATCGGTAAACTGTATAGCTGGTTTTCAAGCATTACAAAGAATATATTCAGATTCAAATGTCAGCTTGGAGCTGCCATATGCTGTCTGCTGTTTATGCAAATCCTATGAGGAAATAACATTCTGGTCAAAATTAACAACTGGATAGACTGCTTCGGCTGCTTTCACTTTGTCAGTTTCTTCATCTGTCAAGGACAAAGGCAGAGGTATACGCATTCATCTGTGTTTTTCCGCAAGACTCCACAAAACCAACTGAACCCAGACTGATAAAACTTAGTGAAGCTTCGGTTGAATTTGCATCAGTTATTCCGATTCGCAAGTTCCCGTTTTTTTTTTTTTGTCTGCATACTAATGCATGATGTCATAATCAGGCAAAACCCTTTAAAGTCATATATGTGTATGCATTTAATTTATGTTTGTACCCAAGTCTGAGTGGGAGTAATGAGAGTGAACGTGTCTGACAGTCTGATCCAACATTCTATTAACACCTGAAACCCCAGTTCTGTCAGAGAGGACTAAAGTTACCAAAAAGTGAGAGATTAAAGGACAGGACAGACACAAAGACCAGACAGTGAAGGTGTGAGGTTTGCAGCATGTGAGCGAACGTGCAGTGAAAATACAAGGTGGAATATGCAAACGAGCTGGACAGATATAAGCGACGTGTGTGTGTTTGTTCAGAGCGAACTGAACTTGTCTGAGCAGGAGGGGAGTGATGAAATGCATCTATTACTGATAATAATAATAATGATGATGATAATAATAATAACAATAAAGTGCAGCACACCTCTGTCACCTCTATCTGGACTGTTTCAGCACACCTCAACAACTTGTCAGTCACAAGAACTTCATGAGAATAATTATTCACTGCAGCTACAAACAGTCATGAGAACGCAATGATTCACTTCTTACTTAATCCTAAATGGCTTTACACACGTTTGTAGGGTTCTAAGGAAGTTGGTTGTGTGGTTTTTAAATCTGTTTGTTTTCATATGCCACATCACATAGCTGTTCCAGTTGTTCAAACACCTTTGCACTTTTTGTCCTCTTGTGCCAACATCCAGAGTTCGGTTATGCGTCACTCTTTCAGAGAACAGTGAATCACTGCGTTTTTTGCTCGTCTCATCAGCTTCAGAGTGAACGTTCTTGTTTGACCAACCCTAATCCTGAGCTTGGTTTGCCTGCACTGATTGCTGAACCCCTTGAGGTCCACAATTCCCATATGGCACTGTAAATGTTATGAAGATGTACCAGAAGTGATCAATGTTAGAATTTTAGTAGTTGCATTGTGTCAAAATTGGAAAGAAATAATGTTTGGCACATCAATACATATTTTTCTAAGTATGTACCATATTCATTTGATGTGTATGGATTGAGGTCAAGTAGGTGCATTTTTGGTTTTCACCCCAGTTCTCTGTGTTTCAAAATAATTCAATATAAGTACTGCAAGTGTGAACAAAAAAATGGATTTTTACAACTTGTCCTTGAAAGAGACTCAATCACATCTTCTAAAATATGGTGGTAAATATGTCAGTATATTTGAAACCTGACAAATGTATCCATCCTACCTCTTTACCAGGCAGTTTAAACCTGCTCTGGTTGAACAAGTACATTACAAACAATGACACACACTCACACAGCCAGTGTAGAGCCATGAATTAACTTAAGCTACAAGTCTTTGGACAGAGGGAGGAAACTCGAGGCTTCATATGAAGAATCACTCTGTCTTCAACAAATGCACCATTTTATCATTAATTATGTATTATTGTATCTAAATAGAGCTCTGGACCGTGATGTCAGAATTCCCAGCATGCAGCATTCTACAATGTAACAGCGCCATATTGGCAGTAAAGCTGAAGCAGCCGTTTCAGGTAAACGGTAATAACAGTGTCCAATAGCTGTTGTGTACCAGGATGTCAGAATATTAGAAAAGAGGAAACAGATAAAGCTTTTTTTGATCGGATATTCCACTCTTGTCATTGATTGCTTACTGGGTCTGGCCCACTTGCACGTTTTTGATGTCACCTCTCTGTCATTATGATGCTGTTTTACCTTGAACAAGACGGCTGACAGCTGACCAGCATCCTTTCTGACCACCACCCAGGCCTTCAGCTGAGGCTCATTTAGTCTTCGTGAATGACTAACCTGAAACTATTAAAATGTTTAGGCGCCACCTCAGACATGAAATAAAATGATGAGGTGGCACCTAAACATTTTCATTCACACAGTAAAGATATGCTCATTTATCTGGTGATAATCCACGATATTTGTTTCAAATTATTGTGCTGATTACATTAGCCTACACTTGTTGTGCCTTTCTTTAGGTCTTTTGTTAATTAACTGAGTGATGCACCACTTACCCTTCCAGTAAAGATAAAATAATCCTTTGCTGAAAGATGCCAAAGCTAAATATTGTCCACAAATCCAGGGGCTTTTGTAACTTTTTTAGAGAATCCCTGGAGTACGACGAAGGAAAGTTGACTAAGTACTTGGGTATGTAAGGATATTGAAGGTCTGGCAGCGTCGTTGCATTAAAAAGTTCTCCTGGAGCATCGTTGGGGTCAGTAATGTTGAGTGTTTCTATTTTAGCAACATAGTTTTTAGTATCCTTTTGGTTGAAATGTGCAGTAAACTCAGACACCCGGAAATTCATAATTAAGCTGTGACTTTTGATTTACACGGGTGGTTCTCTTTCCTGTCACAATGGTGCTGTAAACAAAACAGGTCACGTGGGGTCCAGAGCTCTATAAATGACAGTAATATCTGCTGCAGAACTGCCATTCGGCCAAGGTTGTGAATGTTTGTGATGGGCATCAACATTCTCTGTGCAGCTTAGTTTGACTCCCAGCTGTCTGGAATTCTGCAACATGCTTGAGTGACTTTGTCTTGGCCAACTACCGTGAGAAAAATACCAAGTATGCCGAAGAGAAGCATTTCTAGCTACTCCAATCCAATACACACAGTCCATCATCAATTAAGAAGCAATTACACAGGGTTTTCAGTAATTGTCGTCACACAGACTGGATTCTATGACCATATCTGTCCATTACTGACCGTCTGAGTTGCATTCAAACTAATGATAAAGAAATTCTATCTACATTTTTACATCAGCTCATAAATATAACCAGCACAGAGACTCTGCAGGCCACAGTGTTATCCTTGGCCAGCAGAGTCTATAATGGCTTTACTCTGAAGCAAACCACAAAGATCAAAAATGAATAATCAGACAACCTAGTCCTCCCCACTCTTTGATCCCTCTAAAATATTTAGATTTAAATATCATCTCTCAAAAGGAAAAAAAATATATCATGTCTTTGTGTGACCTCAGGTGTGACAGGAGTGAGAGGTAGTTTCATCAGCGATGTTTCTCTACATACAGACTGTGGCTGAACCAGGACCTGTAAACCTCATTGGTGTTAAATTAAATGGTAATTAATAACAGCTGGATTGTTTGGAAGCACAGACACTTTATAAGACGTGTGTCAAAGTCAAGGTCCGCAGGCCAAATCCAGCCACCACATCAGTTTACCTGGCCTGCTAGACAAAATTATACTCATAATTAGAAGATTACATGTTTTTGTTCATTTTCGTAAAATTAACTTTTTTGTATGTGTGATTTGAAATACAAAATTTGCAATTTTATAGCTGTATAGTATAGTTTTATAGTTTTATAGCAATTCTATGTCAAAATGCTACAAAAGATGTGTTTCTTTTTTTAAATAAATTTTTTATCCTAAATTAAAAAACAACAGCACTAAAATTTGTAATTGTACAATTAAAAAAAAAATTAAAAATCTTGGTGAAAAAAGGGTAAATTTTATGACAAAATCTGCTCTGTTTTACTTTTTTTCACCAGAAGATTTTTTTTTTTTTTTTACTATTTTCTTTTACAAAAAAGATGTGATACTGTTAAATTCTCCATTTTACAACAATTTTTCTAAAAATTGAAATATGTGATTTTAGTACAAAAAGCCTCAATTTCATGATAAAAGTTACCAGTTTGGCAAACTTCCTCTATCAAAAACCTCTATCACTACTTCTAAAAACAATTTACAAATATTTCATGATTGACGGCCATCAGACATAAAACCTTAGAATACACACTTAAGTGAGCAGAAAGACCTGTGAGGCATTGCTTTTTGCAATTTTGGAAATAATCCATAATTACAAATTCATCCATTCTCAAACCGACATGTTGATGTCCAACCGGGTTTCATCACACCCTTCATTTCAAATATGGTCACATCTGGAACCAAAAACATCAAAATTGTCAGGGTGGAAAATCAAACTCGAGCCCATCACACCCCATCGGATCGCATCATTAATAGTTACTTTACACAATCAGTTCATTTTTGATAAATATGTAAATGCTGATCAGGTGTCTTGGTCTCAGCAGGTCACAGGTGTCCTGAGATCATGACATTTTCTCTTCCCTTCATGCATGGTTGTTTATCTTTCCTTCTCAAGACTCTATTTGAGAATTTTCACGCTCTGTTAGCGTGGAGGGTTTTCTGGTTTTGTGGCACTTTTTAAACAAATGCTCTCTGTGCCTCTGGTCTTCTCCCACTACCAACCATTCGTCACCAGACGCTCTGCCTGCCTGCTCTTCTACTCATCTAAGACTGATCATTCCAAGGATTGCCTTCAAGTACCATTCATCATAACACAAAAAAATTAGGAATAAATGTCTTTCAACTGTCTGCTACTCATTGACCTGACTGATTCAAACCCAAGATCCTTTCAGCATGCCTTCATCAGCCAAGGTACTGAGCTCAAGAAGCATAAACAAAATCTCCAGTCCTTCTACTCAAGTCATTCAACCGCTCAAAATCAGCTGTGTCAGTTAAAGTTTCTACAACAGCCACCATTAACTCGTTTTATTGTATCTTCACTGTAACGAATTTCTGTATATTTACGGTGGATTTACAACAGTATACTACTGTATTTTATAATAATTGCAAAATACTGTTAAATATTCATCCCTCACATGTAAATTAACAGTCAAATCAGTCATTTCACAATAATAGTAGATAACTGTAATTTAACAGCATAAAATAATATTTATAATGAATTGCTGTAAATTTACAGTGGATCACTACAGTATCTTCTTGTAATAATTGTAAAATACTGTTAAATATTCATGCTTATGCATCTTCACGCCTTTCTTTAAGCACCAACAAACACTTCTTTGGTGTAAGTAGCTTGTGTGCCTGATGCTAACTCTTACGTAGAAATTGTTGAATGATTTTACTTCAGTGCTTACTAGTTTTTGGACCAAAAAGTCATTGCTTGTTCCTCTAAATAATCAGTAGTTTCTTGCACTATGGGTTTCCATTGTGGAGCAACTGTAGCCTGGGCTGAGGGCACGTTAGACAACATGTTGAGCTACTGTCTTATTAAAGTTTTGTGAGGCAGAGAAAGATAATATTTGTTAAAACACTCAGATGTTTAATTGTTCTTCGTATGGGCTCCATCGATGAGGCTGACCAAGATGTGGTTTTTTGGAGAGCCAGCAGCAGACTTATATTCTCCAATTCCTTTTCCTAAAGATTTGAAATGATTAAGCTAAAAATGAGTTAGCTTCTGGCTAGGATTCCTGATCTCTGGATACTGTAATTTCTCTCAAGAAGCCAGTTGACCTGTGAGACCGAGAACTGGCTCCCACTCACTGAACAAGCATCCCCGCGATACTCTTCTTTAAACAACAACATCCGAGGAAGACCCATTACAACTGGGAAGGACCCATCGCAAGCAAGCAAAATAACAGATCACTTGATGATTATTATCACAGGAAATGACCAAGGAAATGAGGACAAAACTTCAGAATGGTCATTAGACGTGGGGGTGCTGACGCCTCCAGTTCTTATCCAGTTAGAACATTTTCTCTCACCATTACACATCTTAACTTGAGGATGAGCCTTCTGGAAAATTCAGGTCTGGGAGGATGAGCAGCTGCGTTGAATGTCTTTCAGACTATAGAGGGAACGACTCCAAAATCTATTGAAAATGACATTAAAAATCCTTCCCAGCTTGATGGGCAGCAACAACTGCTTCTCTGAGATCATTGATGTCTATCTTCATCTGAATATTCCTGCTGCTCACAGAAGCCTCCTAATTTCTGTGGAAGCAGTAAAGTTGTGTTACTTTGCACTGCGCTAACTGAAAAACCTTGTGGCTGACAGCTTGGGGATTAAGAGTTGAGAGAGCTGAGTGAAGAAATGAGAGAAAATCGATCAGAGTATATAAGCATTTACATCTTACCACGAATACACCGTGACTCATTTCCCTGGAGACTTATTAGAATGACAGGATGACAGCAGCAAGGTAAACCTTAGAATTACGGGTATTAGAGGGACAGACAGGATTTGACTAGAAATCTTACGTCTAATCAAGCATAAAGTCATTCTGGCAAGGAAGAAGTCTTTCTTCTTCCTTAGTCATGTTTTCTTACACAGAAAAAGAGCTGATCACACTCCTGTGAGACAGACTTAGTGGCAGTTTTGGATGTTAATTGCCAAAACTGTGAGTTGACTGCTTCAGTTGAAAAGCAAACAACAGTGGCTCATATATTTTATATGCTATGAGGATTATGTTTGGAGGTTAGGATGCAAAGCAGTTTAACTAGCTATAAAATCATATGACAACAACAGAAGCTGAGGAAAGAAACAAACAGCTCCATGAACGCAATGAAATAAGATTAAATACATCTCAAAAAGTCCAAAGAAGTCTGACTTTTAGCACGTGCTCTCTGTTGCTGTGCTCCCATTCATCCAGCCAGAACTGGTGCTGATTAACATCCATAACTATTGCTAACTTATTTGCCTGAAAGGCATAAAGCACATTTCCATTGTGCTTCATGCAGATAACTTCAGGTATTAACAGTCATTTCTACCACAGTGAAAGGGCTTACTGGTGAGGTACTGATGGTCATGCAAGAGCAGGGAAAATAAATAATAAATAAAATATTCCCTTTCTTCCATCCTTGGGTTGGTGCTGTTGGTTTCTGGAAATCATTTGGCCCAGACGATCAGAAAATGCCATTTATTTAGCTGTGCTTACTCTGTTAGCCCTGAGTGCAGTAAAGTCAGTGAAAATGAGCAAATACACCTCGGTCTATGTTTACGTCAATGTCAGTCTGAGCAGGAATCTATAAATATCCGTCTGTGACATATAGTGTACAGCTTTTCCTCCAACGGCAGGTGGTCAGTTTGATCTGTGATAATTTCCACAGTTCTGCATCGGCAGCAAATCAAACCGCAGGTTATTCATACCAAGAAGAATCTCCATGATCTCATTTATTAATGCAAAACTCTCTTTTTCTGAATCATGTAACCATGCTAAGCTTTGAAGAAACAAAAGGTAAAGAAATTAAAATATGCAGCAAACATATTTTACACCATATTAATTTCCTTAATTTCAAGAGAGAATAAAGGATATTACACTAAAAACAATAATGATCTAATCTCCAGCTCCTGGATTATAAAGGAAATTACAGCTGTACTTTGGATACAAAGCAGCTGCTGAACACTTTCAGCTCCAGCAAAGCTAACTTCCAACAACTAGAGACAAGACACAGACAGCCAGTTATCCAAAAAAAAAAAAAAAAACCAGAACCCAACAGGGTCAGTGGATTGACCAGGTCCACTTTCCCGTGTCAATGATAACGCTCCAGACAAAATCAAAACCACCATTGTTCTGGTACTGTTATTTTTTTCTCTATCATTTTAATTGGAACAAAGAGACACGGTGGACAATTTTCCGGTTCGTTGCACCTACACACAGCAGGAGAGTTCACACACACTATAAAAACACTTAACCTTCTTTCGCATTGGCATTAAATAAGACTAAAGCTTTCCTGTTTCATGCCAGTTAGGATTACCAAAAATATTTCAATTCACTGAATGTCTGGAGAATGAGATCTTTTGTTTACACATAACTAAAACAGTTGTGCTTTTAAACAATTTAGGAACTATGTGGCATAGTTTTGGAAGCTTCTGCAAATGTACACAGGGACAAAGGAGGGATAACTTTGCACCACATTAGATAAATCAGTATTGGGAAATAAAGCTGACCAATCAGATGCCTGGATTCATTTGATGTGCTTGAATGAGAGGTAGCCATTGGCTCTGCCATTGGCTTTGACAGCTTTGTCCCGCCTCTTTGCAACACGGCGCAGCATTGTTTGAGGAAAACTGGGCTTCAAAAGCTCTCTGCAGGAACCAGTGGGTCACTTCAGGGTTCAGCCATAGTTACATGCAGTCAATGTTGAAAACACGCAGGCTGAGCATCACAGATATGGAACAACATCCAACTTTGTTTAACATTAGAAGTTGTACAAAGGATGGACTGTCTATCATAATTGCACCACCGCTGAAAGGACGTGAAAGTTTCTGACCTTGGACTTGACTCGAGACTTACTTGAGACTTGCAAAACAATGACTTGGTCCCTCCTCTGGTTTTCACACCTTTGCCCTATGGCAAGCTGCTTTATCATCCTTACAGAGAATACACATTCCTACTTCCTGTTCTTTGATCTGTTTGGTCTATTTTCTGGGACAGATGAAGGGCAACCATATAAAAGACTTTGTTCAATACATAAATGAAAGTCAGGTGTAAGGTGAATGAGCACGTGCTGGTGCCTTCATTGTATTTTGTTCAGATCGCTGACTTTTAAAGCAATGTCAATCAACCTTTCTCCCCTCACCTGCACACCTCTTTATTTTATCACTCACCCTGATCGATTTCTAATTCTTTTCTCATGCTCAAGTAATTGTTCATAAACTTGGGACCTGGGGCACATTGTAATGCAGCATGCAGCAGCTGTGGGGCAGAAAGATTTCCTCTCCTAACTCAACAATTGGATGGGATCCACGCAACATAAATCTCTGGTGTGTATCCAGTACGTCACCATCCATCCATCCATCCATTTTCTATACCCGCTATTTCCTGTTCAGGGTCACGGGGGTCTGCTGGAGCCTATC
>JBAMYA010047086.1:0-10619 GCA_037176975.1 Arrhamphus sclerolepis | reverse complement strand
GTCTTGTCAATGTGCCATTTCGGGTTTGTTGTGAGTTCACAGTAAAATACTGAATGTATGTGTTGGGTTTATTCAATGTTGGGTGCTTTGGTGCCACAGTTGTGAATAGATATTGTAAAACAATTGATTTAAACAAGATGTTGATTGTTTAATATGAAACGGCAGAATAAACCCTACAGCTGAGCAATGCAGCAGCTTTCTACACCTGCCTCTTCGCTTCTGTTATTCAGGGTTACCATTCCCACCCCGTCCTCCGGCCGGAGAGGGGCAACACTTGCGTCTGTATGCAAGACGTATGGCAACTCCGGATTAGCAAAACCCAGGACTGGTGACGAGTTAAGTCTTTCAATTATCCGTTCGAAGTCATCCTGACAACCTGGTGTCCATCTTTCTCCGAATGGCTCCTTCGGATGGAAGTACTTCACGTCAGTCTTGTTTTTCTGGGTGGACTTTCGTGCTGGTGGATATCCCGCAGTTAGGTTGGTCAGTGGTTTGACTATCTTTGAATAGTCCTGCACGAATCTCCGGTAATAACCAGAAAAACCGAGAAAAGAATGGAGTTCCTTCAAGGCGCGGGGTCTCGGCCAAGTCTTGAGAGCTTCGATCTTCTGAGGATCGGTCTCTACTCCTTTCTGTGAGACAATGTGCCCCAAGTAACGGACAAACGTCTGAAAGAAGCGACACTTCTCCGGAGACAACTTGAGACCGTTCTCCCTCAGGCAATCCAAGACTTTGGTTAGACGAGCTTCGTGTTCCTCCAGGGTTTGTGAGAAAACTATGATGTCATCAAGGAATACTAGCACTTCTTGCAGATCCATTAAGCCCTGGAACATGCTTGGAACATTCGTGATTCCTTTTGGCATACGATTCCATTCCCAAAATCTGAGGGGACATACAAAAGCAGTTTTCGGTTTGTCATCTTCGTGCATCTCAATTTGATAGTATCGCGATTTCAGATCCATCACAGAAAACCACTGTGATCCATTTAGCACAGAGAATGACTCTTCAAGGTTCAGTAACGCATAGGTGTCTTTGATCGTTTGCATATTCAATCTCCTATAATCGACACATAGGCGTACATCGCCATTCTTCTTTTTTACTACAACTATAGGTGAAGCATACGGGGATTCTGATTCACGGATGATACCTGTTTCAAGAATGGTTTGAAGATGTCGTCTAACAGCGTCGTAATCCTTAGGATGGATAGGCCGGGGTCAATGCTTAAACGGCGTCTCATCCTTAAGTTTGATACAACTTGACTTGACCTTCGTTGCGTGACCAAAATCAAGGTCATGCTGGGAAAACACATCCGGGTAGGTGTTCAGTGTTTGGGTTATTCGTTTCTTCCATTTGGCAGGAAGTGGAGAATCTCTGAAGTCAAAACTCAGGCTGTCACTTTGCTGCTCATCATGACAGGACTGTTGCTGACTGGAGCAGACAGTGGATGATGACCACAATTGACTGGGGTTACAGGTGTTGTGGGTCTGGCTGATCTCATGAGGGATACAAAGTTCTGCAATGACAGAATTACTATGCAAGACAATGTCATGGCTGGTTTCATTTTGTAGCACAACAGGTACCTTGTACGGAAAACGTGCCGAAATAGAGATCAAGCAGCTATCAATGAAGATTCCCCCTGGCAAAGGTGAGATTGAGGGCTCTTAAAGTACTGCCCATCTCTCATTGTTCGCTTCACTTCCGGAGACAAAGCCTTCCAAGACAACCTAATGTCCGGCAGGGATGCTACCTGGTTCATGACGACCTAACATCACAACACCAATCCGGCCCTCTGAGTTTTGTTTTCGTCTGAGCTGTAGGGTTTTCAGGACTTGTTGGTAGTCACAGTATGTATTTGTTACCAGAGGATTCCCGTCAAAGAACTGTTCATAGAGAGGGTCTAAAGTATTCGTACTGATCAACACAGGCACACTACTATTGGAGCGAGTGTCTGGTACTATCAGGGCAAGAGTCTGTACTTCAGGTTGCGAAGCCATGAATTCTTTGGGGAACTGCATTGCCGTTTGCACCTTCAACTTCCAGTATGACACTCACTGGTAAGGTGATCAAAGAGGTGTGAATTATAGTAAGACTGAGACACAGTTGCAACTTGCGACCCAGTATCAAGCAGTGAGTTACATTCAATTCCATTCACTTTGACATTTGCTGTACTCTTATTTCCTACTAGGCCTCGAGGCAATTTTCCAGTTCTTACAGTTCTGTGTTCTTTAAGTGTCACATTTTTCTTGACTTTCTGTGTCGTGGTGGGACTGTTGGTCAGCTCTGTCCCTATTTGTCCCTCAATAGAAACAGTTACTCGTTTAAAGTACTTTCAACACCAGGTTTGCTTTTTCCCATGCTCTCTGCCTTTCTTTCAGCTCTTTTTTCTTTGCACTCACAAGTGCAGGATTCGGCGGATCAGTGCAGTTGCTCGCCATATGCCCATCCCCACCACATTGAAAACAATACCACAGTTTGGGTTTTTTTGGGGTGGTGTTAAACTTTTCTGCTTGTGCTTCAGCACTAGCTGGATGTTTCGGTGCAGGTTTCAGCTTTTTCTTTCCAGCTTGGGGTTTATTTTGCAGTTTGTCTTTGGGGTAAGAGAGCGGTGCAATCTGAGCTTGGAGGCCAGCTATCTGCTTTTGAAGTTGATTTATCGCTGATGGAGGAGTTTCATTTGGAGGAGGTAAGTCGTACTCAATGTCAGGTTCACAGAGGTTCTGTGCTTGAACTTGAGCTTTATTCTTTGTGAATCTGAGATGCTGTTTCATTCTGTTCGCTTTGGCTGTTTGTTTATCTTCTTCAGTGTGCAGGAGCAACAACAACTCTGAAAAGGTGGGTGCTGCTCCTTTTGCTTTTCAAACTTAAGTGTGCTGATCAAGGTATTGTTCCAACATCCTCTACAGAGTTGTTTCAGAAGCTGTCTGTCAGAATCAGTTGGTGATATTGCCCTCACCTTCACAATCTTGTTCAGAGCAGTCTGAAGACGATGGAGATAACTCGATGGCTTCTCATCAGAGTTCTGGTTGATGTTAAGAAACTCGGCCAAACAGATCATCATCATCATCTCCATCTTTCACTATGTCATAAGCGGAGTGGAGCAGGTCAAGATAAGCTCTTGGGGAAGCATAAGGACCTCATGACTTCACTACTGTAGCAGCAGGGGCTAAAAGACTGTCAACAATCTTCCTCACAAGTTGTCCTTTGGGAACAGCAGGATCAGCCAAGTAAAACTCCACACCATTTCGCCAAGTGTCGTAGTCAACCTCAGTGTTAGGACACGGTACTCTGCCTGAAAAAGTCCTCAGCTTCACTGAGTATAGGTCTGAGCGAAGGTCAGAACTCTTCACTACATGTTCAACAATGAACCGTTGCATCTCATGTGGGTTCGGGTGATCGGGTGCTGGTTTCAGTTGTAGAAGTGGTTCAGGTCGGTTTATGTCAGGAGTAATAGTTTTAGTGGCCTCTGGGGTGTGTTCGTTTTTAGTTGATTATTCTTGAAAATTTGCCAAGTTGCCTCAAATAGTCAAAAATCTCATTATCAACCTCAGTTTCAGATGAAACCTTTATGATAAGATAGTTAGGTCCTTTCACACTTTCCATCGTAATAATTTCCATTGTGATTAAAAAAAGAAAGTGAAACTTTAATTGCAATGTTCAAAAACAGAAAAAGAAATTGTGGTGATTACACACTCTCCTGGCTGGCTCGCCACATTTTACCGTGTAACCCACTACTGAGTATGTTCACGTCGATGATAGGCCAGGTTCCAAATAGTAGAGAACTAGAGACACTAGGCTCTGGACAGAGTGTGACCACAGTGCAACTAAAAGACACCCCACAAGGATTTAAGTTTTTCTTTGTTTTAGTAATGAACTGAAAAGTTATAAGCATTTACAATTACTCAAATAAAAGATTGGACCATTTTTAAAATAAAAAATGAATTGTCCTTTAAAAATTGAGTAGTAGTCCTTTAAATCCTCAAAAGCGGAAACGTTAAGAGTTCCTTTAAGTTGTTGTTCAAAAAGAAAAGAAAAAGAATTCCGTTCCAGCGGTTCAAAATGTTAATCCCAGGTTCAGTTCGTAAAGCGTTAATTCAAGTCAATAAGTCAAGTCAGTCATAGTCAGACGATGTGACACGAGCTGGCCACAATCCTACCAGGTGTGCCATGTGCAATGACATAGAACAGGCTCACACTCGAATGGGTGGCTCGCCATCAAATGAAGTCATCAATCTTCAGCGGAATCCAGATCCAGCTGAAAACTTGACCTGTGCAACCATACCCTTAGTTAAGTTACACATACAGGTCAATGTTCAATTTCTACTAAATATCATCAAACAGTTCAAGTAGTTGTACAACATTTAAATCAATATTCTCAAAATAAAAGCTATGCAAACTGCATACAATTCGTTCATACTGAAAGCATTGCATACCATTCAGTAAATTAACCATTATCAAGTAAACAGGATGAATACTATGAAATAACAACGTTGTATACTGAAATCGTTATTGCAATTATACACAACATTACCAAGTACAGTGGTCATCACGAGGACACGTGCAGCCCTTTCACCTCGCACGCGCTGGGTGTGTGATCATAGCATGTGTAATACATTCAGCTCATTCTGAGCTTTTAGCTTACTCACTTCAACCAAAATAAACTCTTACCAAACAAAATACAATTCTCAAGTTTCACATAAGTATTTAGCAGTGATATACAAAATATGACTTAAGTTTCAGCAGTAAAGTAAAGGATAGACAAGTTGTCTTACCGAGACGATTCAAATAAAAGAAATACCCGACGAAGTTCCTGTTCTTCAGACAATACAACAGTTACAGAGCTGGTCGCTCAGTACTCCAAAGAAATTAAACACCATAAAAAAAAAAAAAAAAAAAAAATTGGAAATATTTTCTTTAAACTTGGCAGCAAAAGAGAAACGGAGTCTATAGCTGTGTCCCAATCCAGCGGCCGCATCCTTCGAAGGCCGCATTTAAAAGCCTATTACGTGAGAGCGATGCGCCGAAGGCTGTCCCAATTCAAAGGGTCCTTCAAATGCGGCCTACAAATGCATCCTTCTTTTCCCGATTTGAAGGATGGGTCTGGTGTATCCTTCTAGGCATATCACCTTGTTTTGGTTGATATCTGTCTTTTTTCATCCAAACCAAAACCAAACAGCGGAGTTCCTTTTCCCTCGTTTGGGCACCAATTCCTCCTCTGTTGGTTCAACGTTAGCACTCCATCCCTACGTCCATGCTACCACGAGCGCAATCTAGCTTTCGTGCAAATAGAAAACAGTGAGCAGTCAGCCCGCATGGTCAGCAGTCAGCCGTAAAGGAGCTTGTGTCATAAAATGCTGCTGAAAGCGGCAACGCAGCTGCAATTATATTATCTGAGCAATTACAGCCCTTACATGTTAAAATTACGATTAAAAATGATAGGGGACTATATTGTACGATAGACATTTTTCTATCGTTTAACAATATATATCATACTATCACACAGCACTAGTCTCCATTTTTCACAGCCCTTCTCCAGAGGAAAACTGACAAGGCAGATTTGCTGCAGAAAACTACAACACCAAATTAAAAACTACTACATAGTCTGATTGAAGGAGGCAAGTCTGTTTGGCTGACAGCAACAAGCGAGTACTTCACAGGGAAAGTCTGAATCCTGAGTAAATAGATAATTGACAGACGTTTAGGAGGAGGACTAGACAATGTAGGAGGACTGAGATGTGTTTACACAACTGATGGACTGCTTAGCTTTGACACATAATGTATAATGTTTACTGACTTATTCTTGCTTGCTCTTTGGCTCTCGCGAGACAAAACTACCCATATCTTTAGACTGTTCTTAATTCTGAACCGCTGTCATGTCATGTGGATTTTATCAGATGGTGTCAAGCAGTTTGATCAATAGTATATGTCTAAGTAAATTAGAAGTGGAGTCTGCAGATTCCTTCAGAGCAATTAAAATTTTATATTCAAAACTTACAAGATGTATACATAAAGTATTGTAAAAAACAAAGCAAAAAAAAAACGTGTTCACGGCAGTACTTTAATCACTCACAGTAGGTAAGCATATACAAGGGAGAAAGCTCAAGTTCATATTTATGTACTTTTGATTCAATTCAATTCAATTCAATTTATTTATATAGCGCCTATTTACGACAAGTCATCTCTAGGCGCTTTTGCCATTTTCTTTTCCAGTGAAACCTGCAAATTACAGCAACTCACAACATTAAAACCACTGACAGGTCCTATGTATTGATATTGATATTACTAATGAAAGCTGAAGATATTTTATCACAACCCTGGCATGTGGATGTTCCTTTGACAGGTACCACCAGACCCACTCCAGCCTCCACCCAACTGAAGCCCTTAAATATTAACATTTAAATGAGCCCAACGAAGAAACACCCCAATTCTCAATCTGGCCAAGGGTCCAAAGAACATGCTGGAGAAACTGCATGCAAACCTCGGGACCCAATGGCATCAGTGGTAGATAAAACAAGCCTTCCCCATGCGTCAGCATCCAGCTTGGCCAGAGATGTTTTTCATAGAACAAGAGAGTCTTGCAAACATTGTAATGTTGCAGATGATATCAGAAGTTAGACCTGAGCAAGCACAAGTAATTCAGCCAAAACCCAAAAGCAAATGGGTAATGAATCAGGATATATATATATATATATATAAATATATATATATATGCTGCACAAAGGCGTCAAAGGAAAGAAAGGTGAACTATCAATGTAAAATGGAAGGAGGTGTAGACAGAGTAGTAACAAGAGCGAATAGATGCATAGATGGGCACCTGATGGAGAAAAGCAGAAAGGGCGCAGTGGAAGAACAAGCGACTGTTAAACTTTTCCTCTTCCATCTAGTTTAAAATTGAATTAGTGATGAAGTATTTATGAGTGCTGTGTAGATTTTCCAACTCAAAGGCTCGTGTACAAGAGACTGCTGGGACAGAGGACAGAGTCTGCAAACATACTGTATCATTTATTAGTCTCCCCCCTTTTTTTTCCATTTACACGTAATGGACATGGTATATTTACAGATGAAAACAGAATCACTTGGGGATGACAAAGATGTATATTCAGGGAGGGGTGTGACAAAGGAATAACAATGGTTTTGTGTAAGCTAAAAAGACATTGTCTCCAGCCCAGCTGCCATCAGTGATATCACTGATAACAGTCATACTTGGAAACTGCTGGTGTTTTATTTGAGTTTTTTCAGTAGCCTTATGAGTTGAAGACCAGTACTTTTTACAATAAGAGAATTAAAAAAAAATTAATTACTTTGATTTCTTTTTTTTTCATGTATGTGTATTGGCGACTGGTTAAATGAGTGGTGGACCTGAATAGAGAAGAGCAGACAGAAATTCCTCTGCCTGCAGACATGTCTTCTAACTACCCACACACACACGGATGCAGTCAGAAAAAACAACTGACATCCAGGTAAAGAAAATCCAGATTTGTTTTTCTTGGACATTAAAGATTTTCATGGAAACATCTTATGTGTGTACAGCATCAGATTCTGAAATCCATCCATCCATCATCCATCCATCCATCCATCATCTATACCCGCTATTTCCTGTGCAGGGTCACGTGGGTCTGCTGGAGTCTGTCCCAGCTCACTTCAGGTGAAAAGCAGGGGTCCACCCTGGATAGGTCGCCAGTCCATTGCAGGACCACATGTAGACATACAACCATTCACAAACTCACTCACACCTAGGGACAATTTAGGAACACCAGTTAACCTAAGGAGCATGTCTTTGGACTGTGGGAAGCCAGAAGCCAGGAACCTTCTTGCTGTGAGGCAACAGTGCTAACCACCAAGCCACCGTGCTGCCTAGATTCTGAAATATTATGTTTAGAAATTGTCCTGAATTATGAAGTTGCAGAAGAACTGGATTCATTTAGTAAAATGTGAAGACGAAATGCAGCACAGCAGATGCTTGCAGGCTTCAAAGCTGAGGATTAAACTTGGCACCATGGAGGGTCGAGTTACAGTTCTATACCACGGTTGTTAAAGAACTCATTTATTCAGTGAGTTACACTCTCTGGATTAGCTCTATAATGAGCCAACAGTCCAGCTCAGAGGTGCAAAGGCTACACACCTAACTAGATTCTCTGTGGAATTATTTTTGTGCACGGCCACGATGATGGAGAATAGAGGATCACCACAATGCTCGCTATATCCTTCACCTGGCATGTCATGAAGCTACAGGAAACGGTATATGTACTTCTGTCACAGGTTATCACAGTCATGTTGACCCACTCTCTCTGTCACTAGTGTGCTGACTGTACACAAGGACCCTGGTTGCATCATCAGCAGGAGATGACCAGATTATGAGTTGCAAAATTTAACGATGTTGTTAACAACTGCAGCTGGAGGGGGAAAAAAAACATATGAAAAATTGTATTTCTGCTTTACTCAGACTCTACACAAAAACTTAGGCCATCTATCAAAATTCTGGTATCTGTTTACATCTTAGCGTGCTTTTATGTATTCTATACTTTTTTTTTTTAGTGTTCTTTGAAGACTTTTGAAAGTAAGCAAAAATCTAGTCTTCAAGAAAGAAACTTGATAGTAGCAAATGACAGGTCTGTAAGGAACTCTAAATTGTTAGTAAAGCACAAGTGAAAGAATAATGGAAAAGTTTCATCCTACAAGTTTCATTATTTAATGCACTGGAGTTGTATATAGCATGTCAACCTAAAATCAACCTTAATCTTCTGACTTCAGACAAGAATTATATTTTCAATATGTCCACAATTACGGGATCTATGAGAAAAGCACTAATATGTATAATTCCCACTTTTTGTCCAGGCATTATGCCCATTAGCCAGCACATGCACTGTAAAATGCGTTTAGGCCAGTGAAGGAAAGTGATGGAGTCAGAGTGCGCCTAAGAGGGGCTACTTCAGTGCATTAGCTGACTCCTGCAGGCCACATGATCCTTGCAGACCTTCAGGAGCACTAATTCCATTACATAAAGTCCGGCTGTAGTGCTAAGTGTGTGTGTGAGTGTGTCTCCATGCCAGTGTGTGGGGCATTGTGCCAGTCTGCATCACTTTCACTTTTCCACTAATGATTCTTTGGAATTAACAGCACTGGCACAATTTTGCTAATGAGCTCTGATGAGTCAAACGCATCACTAGGTTAGGCGTCGCACAGTGACATGTGGGTCAATTAGTTAAATAAAAAACTCATATAGATCCCTTTCATGTAAAATACAACTACCTGGGTTGAAAATATGTATAGAAACTCTTTCCTCTTTTACTGATTTGGTTTTATGTCATTTGACAGACTGTGACTTGATATTAAACTCACCATCTGAGCTGTTTCTCTCCAGCATTTTGTGTCTTGCTGCTGATCTGTGAAGCAAGTTAGATTTCTGCATCAAGAAGACATGCCCTCATCCATCTCTTTAACATTAAAACATGTGCAATGTCGCATCATAATCACCACAGCAACATTTATCACTGCTGGCCACTAGTCACATCGCCAAAGGGTCACAATGAACTCAGATGAAAGAAGAGTGGTTGTCAGGATTTTGAGCCATGACACAAGCCTCTGCATGCCAGTACTTCATGTTGGCTGGCCTTGCTAACAATGTTGATGAATGCTTTGTTTGAAAGGTACAGGTTGGCAGATGCATTGCAACTCTAGAGGAAGTGCATTCTGCTTCTCTACATATAACATCTCTATATAACATCCTTAGGCTACAGCCATAAATATGCCAGAACTGCAGTTCGATCCTAAAGTCTTACATTTAGAGAAGAGAAATCCTCACCTTGTATGTTTTAAATGTGACACATAAGATTAACTAAAATCTCTTCGATTTTTAGATTAGAATATGTGGTAAAATTGACTCTTAGAAAAATCCACAGAGACGCTTGATAAATTGTTGTCCACTGTGCTTTTACTCTGGAATCATCTGTGTTTCAGCTGGTTGGGATCCTGGGCAACATCAGATACAGTATCATCAAAGGTGCTTAGCTGCCACACAGTAGTGGTGTGTAGATAGATGGGAAGCTCTGCTCTCAGATGAAGTGTAATCCTATGCAGTCAGGTAAATATAGCCTGTGGTAGCGTTGGGCTGGCTAGAGTGCCGCTTTGCTCTGCTCGACCTTGGCTCATCCTATCCTCCCTTTTCTCAGAGGGGATGCAGCAGCACAAGCAACCACATTAATGTCACTCGTTTGCGTTGCCTCAACTGAAACATACATTTGAACATAAATTAGGAAGACTGTAGGGTGTAAAATGGTGAAAATTGAATTAAAGAGCTCACAAAACTGCCTTTGCGTGTTTTTCTGTGTATATTGTTTGTAATGCAAAACAGCAACAGGCACTGAACACATCAAGACACAGATTAAACACCACTAGGACCTCAGCAATGCATGAAAAATAAAATCATAAACACCTGATTTATAGTCTATGATCGCCATAATACAATGAATATGTTATGATGTAGACTGTGAAAAAAATTAAGTGACAGTGTCATGCCCGCTCCTTCCCAGCTACCTCAGTCAGGGGCGCCAGCCTTCTGATCACCGGCCCCAACACTACAACTCCCAGAATCCCTCAGTTCTCATCATCATGGACTTCACCTG
>JBAMYA010047085.1:0-10620 GCA_037176975.1 Arrhamphus sclerolepis | reverse complement strand
AAGAGTGGTATCAAAAAATATGGATTGGGTCCACTCAACACACTGCAAACTGTCAGGCTCAAATGATAACACCAGAGTGAAATTGGCCTGTGTGCAAAGGTTTGCTGAGGGCGAGGATTATAAAGGTTTTTTACCCTCCACCTTACCCTCATATTGATCTGAGAATAACTAGGAGATTTATCAACACAAAATGTTTGACAGGGAATTCAGTAACACTTGGAATTTAGTTGCAGCTACCAGATCGGAATAAAAATGCCATTGCAGCACAAAATTAGGAAAAGACACTTTGGTTAGCTGGTCTCTTCTATAAACTGCACTGATTTATGCCGTTTGTTTTAGCGTACATCTGATGAGATTTATGAAGTAGCAAAACATCGAGACTTTTCTGCATGTGGAAATGGAGCAAATACAATTTAAATCTTTACATATAAAATAACCCAAAGAGGTTACAAATCACTTAAACAGCATTTAAATGTCATCAAGCAGGAGTATTGAATGTTGATGCCTCACATTGTAACCAAATTGCGAGCGCTTAATCAATGTTGGATGAATATTGGATTGTCAGACAACAGACAGAAATTCAATAATTCAACTGTCATCTTAGAAGTCAGTCAATACATTTACACTGCAATCTTATTTTCCAGATTTAATCATAATACAATCTTGAGTCATTCTTTTCTGACTATGAATCTATCAGATAGTTGGTCCCGCAGGGAGTTTCACCTGAACACTTTTGACCAGAAATCAATGTTGAATTAACAACTTGTGACGTGAATTCTCAGTTAAAGGGACAGGTCAAATACCCATATCCATGAAACCCGTTCAGCCGTAGACACCACAGAGGCAACTAGAAAAAAGAAATAAAAAAAAAAAAGAAAAAGACAAGAAAAGTATTGTGTTGCTATGGGAACTATGAAGGCAAAATAGGATACCCCTAATGCACAATTATTAGTTGAGCTGACAGCTTAGTTTTAAGGTTGAAGTTTAAGTAATTTATTTGACAAAATAAGACACTTATTTCCATTTATGCACTAATGTTGTGAAAATGTACCTGCAGTTAGCCCCATGCAGGATTCCAACTCTAACCTAAAGACCGAAATAAAATATATATTTATAGTATATTATCTATTCACCAGGATCATTAAACAGTGAGGAAACACATGCACACAAACAAACAGGCAGTGAGAGAGACATCATTTGCAGCCTTTAGTGCCGCTCTAACTGTAGATCAGAAGAACCTGTGCTTGTTGCAATAATGCTCAGCTTTAAGCACAGCTACGGGTTCAACTAAAAATGTTGTGGCTTAGGTAGTGCCGTCAGCAACACGCTTTATAGGACGTTGACAGAACAACGAAAACAAAAAGAAAAACAAAGCAAAGCTTTCTGTGCAGCTCCATCACACAAATGAAAACAGTGACAGTGCACAACTACTGATTTTCTGTGGGAATACTTGTAGTTTCTATCCTTTTTAAAGCACATTTTAATCCGTTTTTTTTGTTGTTATTTATTTATTTGTTTTTTACTATAAATGCATCAGCTGAATACAACTTTAGATATTGCATAAAAGAAATCATATTTTAACTTTAAGACTTTATTGTAAATTAAACAACGTAAAAAAAAAAAAAAAAAAAAAAAACGTAATCAGGAACAGCTTAATAATCAGGGGTCAAATGTGGATAAACTGGCACATGTTGACTACGGCGCCGGGGTTTCCTGCGTACATTAAAGGTGTGACACTTACGTCTCCCACTCTGGTAAGTTCCCTGAATAAATTAGTCTCGCTTCTTTCTTTAGTTGTCGCAGGCTGTGTATAAACTTTACTACTGACAGTAGTTTCCACAGCACGTACTTCTCCCACTTGGCTGGAAAAAAAAGATGCTTTTACGTTTAGCTTCCACACAACTATTGATAAACTTTACAGCAGAAGGCGGTTTGCTTGATGTTGGATATCACAAACACAAGCCACTTATAAGCAACTGTACCTGTTTTGGGAACATTTTTAGTTAAAGTGTAATTAGTTTTTAATTAAGGGTTTGTCTGGTCTGAATAAAACTGTCAGGGGGCGGGGGACTACAGAAGCTTGTGGACAAAGTGGCAGTGCCATACAATAATTATGCAGAATGAAATGAAAACAATTTTTTTTCAAACATTGCCATGAACTATACATTTGAATCAATCAATCATATCAACATAGTCCTCAGCTCTACGAGAAGCATCAAATAACGCATGAATGTCGTTCTTATGGGAGCATGGACAAAAGCTGAAGCTGGGTCTACAAGTTCAGGTGAAAATTACCATCATAAACCCAAATATCTCTGGGTAGATCTAGGTTTTCTGGGAAAACGGTTTGTCATAATCTACTGGCTCTATCATGAATGGAATTTGGATTTCAAGTGCAAAAAAAATGAAGAAACCTATTTTTTTTCTCTCATAGACTATTAGGATGATTTTTGAAAAAGAAATGCAGTATTAGCCTATTGGAATGTGGTTTATTCACAATCTATGAGAAATACAATGTCAACAACTCCTTACACCAAAGTTTAACATTTGCGTATGAAGCTTGAAACTTAAATTTGCTATGAAAACTGAATCTAACATTGAAAAATGATATTGAACCCTTGAACATTCATTTTATTTAAAAAAAAAAAAAAAAAAAGAATTGCTTTGTGTCTTTTCCTGTTTATAGCTTCGCTCATTTTTATACCGTTTTATACCAGAGAAGCAGCAGGAGGCCTGACCTGCCCTGAAACACTCAGAAAAAGCTTCTAAAGAAAGCTGCTTCCTCCAAAGCAGCGTTCAAAATGGACATTAACGCTGCAAAAGAAACCCAGGTGACAAGAATTTAATTTTATATGAAGTAAAGTATCACTGACCTTATTATAACCACTTCTGTAAGCTCACCCATTTCTAATTACCTTAGCAACTGGAATGATACTAAAGAGAAATATACATGGGTAAAATGCCAGAGATCTTTATAAAATCTACTTCCTGGGCTCAGTGGTTAGCGTGAACAGCCCAGAGCTGAAGCTGCAGCCCTCCAGCAGCAGTAGTGGGTTCGATTCCCGCCTGTGGCCTTTTCCTGTCTCTACCGTCTCGATAAAGGCTACTAGAGCAACAAAATAAAAAAATAAAAAATCTGTTTCTGTTCCTTAAACCTTTGATGATCATAATAATTACAATTAGTCACTGATGTTTTAATGCATCCTCATGAAAATAAGGTAACATACACAGGGAAAAACATAAATAACTTAATTAAATGTATTTCAAATCAGAGTGACAGCTGATTGAAGCGATAAGAGCAGCAGGATTAATAAAGCCTGATTGTTAGCTTGATCCTCACCAGGCTTCTCACCGCAAAGTAACTCAGAGGTGTCAAACTACATCTCATCCTAGGACGCATCATCTCCATGGTTACCATGGAAAGGCCAGCTATTTTTTACATTCTCAATCAGCCATGTTGTCAGATTTCCTGCTAGTTCCTGAAATTGGTCTTTTAAAAAGTTCTTTTTCTCATAAAATGTCAATTTTTTTCAAAAACCTTTATCATAAAATTGAGACTTTTATCTAATAAAGTCTCTTTGTCTAATAAAATTTTAATTTTGTATCATTTCAACATTTTGTCCAAAAATCCCTTCTTTAAAAAAAAGAAAATAAATAAAGTTACAAAAATAATGGGTTTTGACAAAAAAAAAAAACCCAAAAAAACAGCAACTTTATGTCGTAAAAGCTTTGGCAAACATTTACTAAAACATGACTTTTTCATGCAAACCAGCTGCTCTCCACCTCAGTTATTCCACTTTTTGATTTCAATACAGAAATAAACAGGCAGTCACAGTTAAATCTTTTAGTATGTGATTGTCTTTGAACCCTCTCGCGGGCAGACTGAATTTGGCCCGCGGGCCTTGGGTTTGACACCCCTGATGTAACTTATCCAGTCCTTCTTCTGTGCAGCCGACTAGAGGATAAATTCAGGCAGGATAACTGACATATCCCGGCTTAATCTCTCAAATAAAAAGGAAGACATTGTTGAAGTTTCTTTGTAGTCGACTGCTCGGGGAAATACGCAGATGCGACACTGATAATCTGGTGGAGAACAAAGAAGAGCAAGGTGCTATAGACAGAGGGGAATAGATGAATAATGGTAAACAGGTGTTTGGTGGGAACAGAGCAGGGGTGAATAGGCTGAAGCCTAAACAGATGTGAAGCAGGCATTCAAAACAGGAAAGCAGAAGGGAAGGGGCACTAAAAAAAAATGAAACGGTAAGTACAGTTAACTAAGACACAGAGCACAGTTCTCCAAAAGCCTACAGAGAAAATCCAAACAAAAAGTACAGCCAAAACCACAGATCATGGCACTATCTGCTTTAAAGATATATTTTTGTTGAAAATTTCAAGATGCTGTGAAGAATCTCTTCTATCTCCTGGTGTATCTAAGCCAATACTTATGACTGAGAAAACGTGTATACCCCATCTGTTCAGCTGAGCAATGTTATCTTTATGGAAAGCAGCCTGTGAGCCCTGCATTGCCTGGAAGCACATGTGGGATGAGATAGGCGACAGAAAGAAGAAGATTGGAGACAACACAGTGCACGAAGCATTGAAGCAAAAAAGCAGTGAGGGAATATGTCAAGAAATCAAAGCTCAGACAAGTTGAAGGAGAGCAGATTCAGATACACAAACATGCACTGTTTTTCTGAGACCGAGAGGTGGAGGAGCACAGCTCAAATCAAAATCCACCTTGCTATTTTCATACTTTGGTCTTCTCTTGCTGTTTCTTGCTCTGCAACAAAATGGGACAACCTAGTCTGTAAATGACCCAACTTATACGCGAATAAATGATGTTAACTGCAAAGAAATATAAAAATTTGCATCCTTTCATAGACAAAAGAAATAAACATATTTCTTTGATAGTCTTTGCTTTTCGTGATTTCTGAAGGGAGCAGATCCACATTCTTTTCATGTTCAAAAGAATTAAAACTGTTAGGTAGTGTTACAATGTCTTTTATTTTTATTTATTTCTGCTTTGATTTTCTTTTATGAGAGGAATTCAATTCACTTCTTCACTTGACATGACTTCTCTTTTCTTTTCCCAATGTCTCTTTTGTAGGTAAGATTGTTAACAAATGCCACATCCAGTGAACTTTTAAGCTCACTTTCTTCTTTGCTCCATTCCTCAGAATTACAGCACATTCAAAACATTTTCAAAATGACTCTTAAATAGCACTGATACAAAAGACTAAGTTTTGAATTATTCAAATACAACAGATGTATTGTTGTTGGGTTGCTTTAACGTTCATGATTGAATTATTCCTTCTTCTCACGATGCCATTGCTATTTGTGCATCTTTCTGAAATATGTTGAAGGTTGATTCTTTTTTTTTGCAGTAATAAAACTGCAGTGTCATGAGCGAAACTAACTGTTCAATAGCTTATAGAAAACATCTATGTGGTAGAAGAACATATATGAATGAACTGAGTGTCCTTGAATAGCAGGAAAATAAAAAAAATAACAAAAAAAAACTTCTGCACAACTTCATGATTATTTTATGTCTTGCATTCTGCAGGAGTGTGAAGTATGATGTAGCTTAGATATGACAATGTATTTTCAAAATGACTTGTTATTTCTATGACAGTTGTTCATATCCACCATTAGTTTGTATGGGAAGACAAACCTGTGGAGCAGATTTCAAACAAGGCTGATCCCTAAGACGATAACATTACATATCTAATTGATGGACACAGCACTTCAGATAAAATTAGGACGTAATTAACTTTAACGTAGACGTAACTTGCCCTTTTGGGACTCAACTCAACACAATTTCCTGAGCTCTTCATTAAATGTCTGTGACGTATTATGAAAAAAATACGAAAGGGTACAAAAGCACCATTATTTTTACCAAAGTGTTTCTTAGTTCTGTCCTTAGCAGCTGCTTGGATCCTACCATCTACAGAAAATCATAAAAACGATAAGGGGGAGATCAAAACAGGATGTGTGATCTTCAGGCCCTGAGGCAGCACTGCATTAAAAACAGGCTTCTCTACTGGACATCACTGCATAGACTCAGTGACACTTCAAGAAATCTTTTTCTGTCAACATCCACAAATGGAAGTTAAAGCTATATCATGCAAGGAAGTGATACATGAATACGATCCAGAAACCACTGCATCTCTGGTCCAAACCTCATCTAAGATATTAAAACTGGGGTCAGATGACTCAAAATCAGAAATTCTTTTTGGAAACCATGGATGCTGTTTCCTGCTGGACTAAAGAGGAGAGGGAGCACCCAGCTTGTTATCAGTGAATGGTTCAAAAGCTTTCATCTCTGATAGTATGGGGCTGTATTAGTGCCTATAGCGTGGGCAGCTTACACATCAATGCTGAACAGTACAGGATCCAGAAAATTTCTTTCTCATGGAAACATGGAGGGCTTTTCATATTTCAGCAAGACAATGATGAACCAAACAGGCCTTCTTTCAGGTTATCTATGTCAGATATTTATGCATTTATGAATCTAACCCCCCCAACCCCATGTATATGTATGTATATACATGGGGTGGGGGTGTGGGGTGGGGGTGCTAATAAACTACAAGCAACCCTGTAAACATGTTCTTGCTTTCCTAGAAATTAATTTGACCCTGTGAGATGAAAATCAATCATTCATCACTGCTCTTCACAGATACCGTTAAGATTGTCTTGATGGTTTCTCTTGATTATAACTCGGGGATGCGAAGGTCAGTTACTTTCTGAAGAGAACATCTACAATTAAACGCCATAGACAAGTATTAGAGCTTACTGAAATGAAAGTTATCTTTGTAATTACTCTACACTTGCTTATCTGTGATGATACTGGCACATGGCAGCACAGAATTGTGATGAGACTGGATGACATTTCACTATCCTCATTTTGTCCTTCAATAAAAATATACCACTATAATACAAGTCTGTCCTTAAAGGCTCAGTATTCCCAGTGTGTCAGTGTTTTACACTGACTGTTTACACTGATCGACAGTTGGGAACGTCCCAGAAGATTTGAATGATCAAAGCACATTACAACTCATGTAGCAACTTATGGGCTAAAATGCATTTTTATAGAGACGATTATTGGCATGCTGGTGTAGTGACATTCATCACAGTCACATCTGTTTTATTATCAGTAAAGGTCTGTTTCATACTTATTTTTGTACTGACATAGTATTACACTTAAGTCAGTATTTGTATGTATTTTATTGTATGGCTCTCATCACAGAGCTTGAGGAGTGTTTCAGACTGAGAGCAAGCTCCACAGAGATACACAAGGACACAAGTCCAAAGGTTCCGTAACAAACGACAATCTATCACGGGACTATACAACACCTGCTGGGACCCAGATGTGCTGTGGAGCTTTTTTACAGGGTGGCTGGTGGAGCGCTTCCTCGGGGATTCAGTCGACAGCTGTGACAGTGACTACGGCGCATCCTCCTCATCTACACATCCAAGTCCTTCCCTGCTGGTTTACGTACAGATGCGCAAGAGCCGGTCTGAAGCAGTCAGGCATGTGCCCAAACTTTATGGATATAACACGCAAGAAGGAGAAAGAGTGAGCGAAATGGAGACGGCACATCATCCACATTTTATGACTGAAGTGCAGTGTCCGACTGAGTAGCAGCTGGCTGCTGATAGGTGATGCTCTGTGTAGCTACAGGCTAAAGTACACTATTATAGAAATAAATGAAGGCACTGATCTCATCTATCACTTCAATATTTTGCTACAAATAAACGGCTGTATTTTTACAGATGACTCAGAATTATATATTCTACACACATGCATAAACATAGCTTCACAGGCACAAAATATTGATTTGTATATGTTCGCAGGCTCTGATTAAAATGCTGCTGCGAGATATAATCTCAAAAGATGCCAAATAACAAGCTCCAAAAAACTGACTAGGAAAATTTAACATGCGTCTCACATGAAAACCTGTACGGAGGGTCACACAGACACATTAACATAGACCATCTATTTTCTCCGCATTAGCCATTTTATATTTGTATGAAATTACAGATGTTTTCATGACTGTTAAAGTCGTATTTCTGGATGGTGTCACATCTGTTGAAATTTGAACAAAACATTAAAAAAAGCATAAGAAACACATAAAAGAAAAAAAAAAATAGAGCAATAGCTCCTCCCTCTTCCTGCCTTCAGGGTTCCTTGAGAAAACATGCCCTATCAAGCAAATCCAAAGGCATAGAGGTGAACCCTCCCCTTATCAGTGATTGGCTGAGCTCGGTTCGTTATGGTTTAAATGGCCTTCAAGTTGAGGCAAGGTTGTGAATTAAGTCTTTTCTTGTTTTTTTCTTATATAGTTTACTCACTAGATGAATAATTCTCGCATGGAATCACTCCCCCTGCCTTTAAAGTCCCATGGCCCCTCCTGTCCCTCTCTAATACTGACTGTGCGGCTGCAGATTGTTGATCACTGGTTTGACTGTGCCGTTCCCCCTTCAGTTTTGGTGGCAGGCTCTTGACATTTCCTCTTCCACGGTACCCAGTTATGATATGGTTGGATGGACTTGATCCTGACCAGCCAATTGCTGAAGTATCAGCGACTGAAGCCAAGTTCTCTCTTCTCTCTGACGTGTCCTGTTGGGAGTCAGCCAGCTATCGTTTGTGTAAGACCAGACCTTTCACTAATGAGCTGACTTTACGACAATTAACTGGAATGTCAATCATAATTTGTGAATAGTGAAAAGAAATGTTTTTTTTTTTTGTTCTTTTTATTCTCTGTTTTGTTTGATGCTGCCTGTATGTTCTTTTCTTTTTTTTTTTTATTGTTCTTTGTTGACAACATCTGGTCCTGCTTTCTTTTTGTATGTATTGTTTTTAATTATAATCACTAACGAATAAATTACATTTCCTTTCCTTAAACCATTTCCAGCATGTTTAATTCCTCCTCCCTTTTCCATCTAGATTTATATGCTCTAGATGTTATGAGTCTGCATTTCATGGAATGATTTATTGCATGTTAAATATTTATCTACCATAATGTTTTACTTTATCACAAAACCATGTCAATCTAGCGGCAAACCCACCAGCCTAAAAGCTGTGCTCAGTGTTAATTAACCTAAAGACAGTTTTAGGGAGTACGTATATAAAGACCTTAAATAATGAATAATAAAGTTTTCAAATCTGTGCTTAGCATGAGTATGTTAACTTTGTCTTTGTGTTCACTGTGCCTTTGCCTTTACTTTTATGTCTTTCTCTGTTTCATGCTGTCAGTATTTTTTCAACTCATCACTTTCAGACAATACAAACTAAATCAAAAGATATTTATTTTATATAGTTCAGATGTTCAAATAAATAATTTGAATATGATAGGTTGTCTCATCTTAAGGATGGGAAACTTTTAGACATATACTGTTACTGTTATATTGGCACAGTGCCACAACAGAGGGAGTTAAAGAGATGCAAAAAAGAACGTGTCTTTAGGTTGATGGTGATAAATAATTCAGGAAAAAAAAAAGTCAAACAACTGCCAAACTGAGCTGAGGGTGCACAAGTAGCTGTGGATTTGAAAGAAGGAATGAATGACCACCAAACACATGAATGCAGCTGAGTTTAACACACTGAGTTTAAAGCCAATCTCAGATAAAAAAAAAAAAGATCTGAAAATGTTGCAGGTCTTCAGCTCATCCAACAACCTTGTGCTTACCTTGAAGATGACCCAAAGACCCCCTCCCACCCATCTTAATAATTTTGTCCCAAAAAAAAATTGCTGATGAAAGTTAAATCTTAAGAGGGTTGAGCAAGACATATAAACTGTCACATAAAGGCAAATGGCCTGGAAGCCTAGAAATAACCAACCAAGTGCTGTCATTTGTCGAGTATCTTGCCAGCAGCAACCCGGAGGCTCAGCCTGTGTAAAACAGACATTTGCCCAGAGGCTTTTTTTTTTTTTTTTTTTTTAATATATCTCTTGTGCTTTACTTTCTGCAATGTACCACTGCTTTTACACCTAGCATTTTACAAAACATCTGCTGTCATTAGAGACCAGGCCAAAATGAATGCAAAGATCACCTCTCCTTCAATGATTCAAAAGTCATTCAATGATAAAAATACAGAATAAAATAATATTGCACTGCAAACAAAAACTACAAAATGGCCCACACACAGTCCACAAATTGCCTCCCAAATATTCATTTTGTGAATATGGCTTAAAATGCAAGAGCTCTGCTTTAACTTAAGGATATGCACATCCAAACTGGTTGAGTGGTTTGTGAATTGCGGGTCCTTAATATGTAAGACCCTCTTTTCACAGAATACAGATGCACAGCAACTGAGCAAGTTAAATGTAACATGAATAAAATGTTTATACATTTGCAGTGCTGGACCTTTTATGACTGGAGCAATTCTCCGCTATTGATCAGCTGTGCCTCAATAAAATCTCACTTAGAAGTTTCAGTAACCTTGCAATATGGGATCATTTAAAATTATAGTTAGGGTGAGAGATCACAATATTTTTCTATTCCACATTGTCGACAAACTCAAGGTACTACGTGAAAAGAACATTAAGTTGTGTGGGTCCGTACAGCGCTACACAGTGGTCCAATGTATTGACATGAAACATGCAGCTTGGAACACAG
>JBAMYA010047084.1:0-10620 GCA_037176975.1 Arrhamphus sclerolepis | reverse complement strand
GCGACCTGTCCAGGGTGTACCCCTGCCTTTCGCCCAATGTGAGCTGGGATAGGCTCCAGCAGACCCCTGTGACCCTGCACAGGAAATAGTGGGTATATAAAATGGATGGATGTATATATATATATATATATATATACATATATACATATATACACACATAGATATGGCAAGAAAGGGCCAGACATAAAAGGCAAATGCGAAGACATAAACAAAGGAAAATCCTTAGGAAGGAAATCTTTAACGTTTGTTGAGTTATGTGCAGCAAATGTTTTCTGTGCTTGCTTGACAAATTACCTCAGCAGATCTAAGTTTCAAATTGTTGTTCTTTCAATCAGCTCCTAACTTCACAAATTCTGTTTCACAACTTTGTAAAAGCAGGGGGATGTCTTTGTAATGTAATCTGAGGAATTATGTTGCATTTAAATTTAGCTCTGCATATGCTTGAGCCAGCTGCTATTTCTTCCGCTGTTGTTTGTCATATTCTTTAGAAAATGTTCCCTGGCTGGTCTGTTACTATGGGAACAACATGGTATAGTGAATTTGCTATATACCCAATAGACCCAAAGCCAATCTTTTCCATTCGGCAAACATAAATGCGGGCATACTTTTATACATGATACAGTGTTTTCAACACTAGTGCTTTATATTAACGCAGCTATACTATATAGTATAAAAAGTCAAAACTGTGTCCTTTCTCAGTAGGCATTGGCTCGCAAAACTACTGTTTACCTCTGAGTTTTTTTCTTAATGTCTTGTGTTTAATTATCAAGATTTGGATCATTTTGCAAGGAGTTCTTTTGTCGGTGAAGCATATATGTGTATCCACAAGTCCCACCTGTACGCTCCACTGTTATACATCCACTTTCATTATTCTGTTCATCTTCACAACAAAACATGTCAGAAATCCCATGTGAGCTGAAAAATGCATCTGTGATGTCATGCAACCAACCATCTTCAGGTATTTGGTTGTAGTTTTTCATGGTCTCTAGTCTAAAGTAGAACAAAGGAACAACTTGTAGCTCAGAGGGTCCTTCAATAGGCATGGAGGTTATGCTGCTGTTGTGACACTTTTCTGTTTTCTCTCATACTCAGTCACTCTCTTTTTTTCCTCTCTTCATTACTCTAGCTTTCTGAGCTAACACCATTGTTACTGATGTGTGACAGAGAGCAGTAATGTGATACCCAACTGTCACAAGAGACAACTAGGACACGAGTCTGAAGTGACTTTGGTTTATTATTTTGCTGAGAGTCAGGACTGGAGGCCGTGAGAGCTAGACACCACTTCCTATAAATAATCATGTATTCCCTCAGATGAAGCTTAAACTGATATTAAACATAAAAACACAAAACAAAACATCAATAACACCATGACCACCAAACAAAAACCATCCTCGGTGCCAAGCAAAATGACATTATTCTTAGGTTTTGTGCTGGGTCCTCCACATATGACCACTGCAGCTCTGATGCCACATCTATGTTTTAACAGATTCTCAGTCGGTCACTGATCTTTCTGTATCTTTTCCCATTTTGGGGTGACTCACTCCTGGATGTTCATTTTCATGTGGATCACTATGCGGAGAGATGCAAAGCCGCAGGTTTTAAAATTGATATCTCATTTTATTATCTAAAAGTTGTGAACAAAATGTTTTGATGAATACAGGCTTTGTAACCTGTTCAACATTATTGTTTATTGAGTTTGTCGCATTTCTTCACATAATGATGAAGACTATTTTCAGTATAATCGTCATCATTGTATGAGGTGAGTTTGCCTTTTATTCTAAGATATGTACCTTTTTTTTTAGTAAGAAAGTAAGTTAATAAAGTCATTTAGAGTGAAGCTTTTTTCTTTATATTAGAAAAATAATCTATTTCGCTTTTGTCTGCAATTGAAAATGTATGTATCTATCTGGAGGCGAGACAATTATGAAACACTGAAGTGATTTGTTTTTTTTTAAAAGTCTGTTTCATAGTATATGCTCTGCAACAAAAACAGCATGCAAGGTTCGACCCATCTGTTATGCAACAATGCAGCATTGCATTAAAGAAATAAAAAAGAACAAAAACAAAAACATAAAAACTATGCATTAGGACCAACTCAGATACGACATAAAGAGAGTACAAGAAACAGAGGAACAAGGGCGTAAAATATGCCAGAGTCGAAGAAAAGAGCAGGAAAAAGAGCAGGAATGTTCAAAGTTGAAGCAGAAGGTGGAGCAGAAAATGGTCATGGTCTTTGAGCCAACAGCGGTTGTTAATAGACTAATCCAATAATCTTTCCCAGGGTCACATATGTGGGACATAAGATATATGAGGATGAGAACGTGTGACAGAGAGGGCACTGAGAGTTCATGTGGCTCTATAACCACGGGAGGCATTTGTAAGGATGTGAAGGTCACCTTTGCATACTCTCTCTCTCTCTGTGTGTGTGCATGAGAGAGAGGACTCTAAAACAAACACAAAATACATCTGTGCAATGGTTTACTGTTCATCTGTGCATGTCTGTATGATTAACACAATTCAGCTACAAAACATGCAGACAAATATGTGTTTACTGTAAATTATATACGTTATTATGCTTAAGTTTTAAAATTTATTTCAAAAATACTTTTATTAATCCCCGAAGGGAAATTCAGTACGTAAGGGTACATTCAATGTTGAATAGTTGTTAATGATGCTGATGTTAATGAAAGCAGTTCACGCATAAACTTCAATTAGAGTAAAAGCTAAACTAATAAAAAACAATAATGGGCCTAAATTGTGTCTGTGTGAGTAATTACATTTCACCAAACCACAGCAAGTTACAGCAAGCTTGTTACTTTCTCCTGTTACAGGGAAAGGGGAAATAAGGATCTCTATAACAAAACGTTCACCTTAATAGGCAACTAGTTTTGAGTTTAGTATACAGATGGGATCTGACGCAATAAAGTCGATGCAGGATAACATGTCAGAAACGGTTGGCTTATAAATCTGAACGTTGTTGACATTGTTAAAAACCTGCATCATTTTTAGGATGTGATTATTGTCTTATTCTGAACTTCCTTTTATTTACTTCCTTTATGTAGCTTAGATAAAGTAAGAATTATTTGAGTTGGAGCCGATGTTGAGCATTGCAGCAGTTTAGCTTTCTACCCGGCTTGGAAACATGAAAAAGACGTAGAAAAAGCAGGAAATATGTGGAAGGAAATTGCAAGCAGACCAGTCAAGTTTGTTGCGGTACACCGGTCCTGCTTTTTGGAGTGACCCGTGTCAGACTACAACGGAGGCTACGGCGTAGGGTTCCCATATGACATCAGTTGAACAAAGAAGCACAGCTAAACCATGCAGAAGTTTGCTGACAAAATACAACTCTACTTATGCTCAGAATGGGCCATGAAACAGAAAGAGTAACACCTTTAAACTGGTAGAGTTGATTATAGTCACTCTGGTACACAGCTGGGGATGCTGGGTAGGTGTACTTGTGTGCAAGCTGCATTATTATTATCATTATTTTTTTTATCATTATTGCCTAACAAGTAATACATGTCATATTGTGGCCTAATATTTGTGAGTTTTTTTGTAAGCTTCTCTATAAACGTTGTCATTTGATCAACAGTGAACTACAAACCTCATGTGCGTCAGACTAAAGTGGCATGATGACGGTACAATGTTTTTTTTTAGAAACGGCCGTACCTCAGATGCCTTTTAATTTAACAATTTAACAACACATCGTACATTATTCAGTGTATTTCAGTGCTTCTTCTGTTGTTGTATGTGAAATGTGGAAAAAATGTCTTTTGAAATTTGAAATTGTTTTTGGAAGCCATGGATGCTGTGCCCTGCAGACAAAAGAGGGGAACGACCATCCAGCTCGCTGTTGGCAAACAGTTCAAAAACCTGCATCTAATGATGGTATGGGGTTGCATTAGTGCAGTGGTTCTCAACCTTCTTTGGGCCAGCGCCCCCCTATCCATTATCCAGGTCCCTTACCGCCCCCCATGAAATCATTATTGCTGTATCTGTATTTATAATTAAAAAATATTTTCTTTTTTTTTAAGCACATCACTGAATGACAGATTTATTAGTTTCCTGGGAAACAAAAAGCCATAGAATAAAAAAATGTATTTACACGAGGTAGGCATGAGAGCAGCCAATCAGAACGCTAAACATTTCAATTCAAACTTTAATTAATTATCACAAATAGCAGCCAATCAGAAACAGCTGCAGTCTAACATTCATGTTAATTAAACAACAGCCAATGAGATGTGGCAAACGATGAGCTTAATAATTGTTCTAATAGAAAACAATATTACACTTAAAAAGGGTTAAAGCAGAATGATTAGGCTAACTTTCAAAGGAAATTAATTTAAACTATGGAAAACTATTGGGAGCCCTGCACCTGTATTTCTCTGCCAGTTTCTTTACTGCGCTGCAGAGAGGTTAGTTTAAGCGTAGTGCACCAGAAGCCACCAAGTCCAAGTATATATGAATTTAGCACCCGCAAAGGGATTTATCAAACCTGAACGCAGTTTTGCTCATAGAAACTGTGTCCACATTTAACATGTTTCAAAAAGACGACCAAGGGAGCAAAGAGTCCATGTGCTGAACTGGCCTGCCTGCAGTTCAGACCTTTCACTAAAAGAAAAAATTTGGTGCATCAGAAAACACAAATGAAGGCCTCAGACAAGAATGGGACATTATTCCGCTCCAAAAAGTCTCCTCACTTCTCAAGTATTTACAGTTAAAAGAAGAGAAGATGATGCACAGTTTGGCCTGTTCCAACTTTCTTTAGATGTATTGTTGCTATCAAAGTCAAAATGAACTAATATTTTCTATATGTTGTCCAACTGGGAAAAAATATGGGTTTATGAGATTTGCAAATCACTGCACTCTGCTTTTATTTACAGCGTTCCAGCTATTTGGAAATGGGGCTGTACATGATCAAGATCTATTGCCAAGTGACACTGCTTAATCTTTTCCACTGATGATAGGTAAGCTATCACCAGACTGTTATGCCCATCCTCAGGTTGAGTCTCGTCCTACTTCTGCTGTTGTGCTTTTAAGTTTAATTTTAGTGTCGGTGTTATCTGTTGTAGCTTGTTAATAAGATATATAGGCTGCATTTGTTTGTGTGCCAGGTGAAGTGGCAGGAGCTAAAAGAGCAGAGAAATGAGTCACAAACATCACAGCTATGTTCAGCACAGGGTTTATGTACGTGTAAAAGAAGCGTCTTCTGAAAGTGTGATTTTTTTTTTTTTTTTAAGTAGGAGCGAAGACAAGGGCAGAAGCCTTTGGGGAGATGAGGAGAGCCTGAGGTGCGCGCCTGTGTGTGTTGTGTGACAGAGAAGGCACGGTAGGAGAGCTAACAGTCCTGAATTTGCCTTTCACCTTGCCTTAAGCAGAGAGAGGATGCACATGCACACTCATGCTCAAGCCATGACACACACATGCATGCTGCAAGCCTGACCTACTCGCTGGTTGGTAGCTCAACTATTTCCGTTCAGTTACTTTCCACGAAGCTGTGCTGTCTCATAGAAAGACTCCCTGTGCATCTCTCTCTTAATTGTGCTTTTAACTTGTTTTGGAGTTTGTGTACTGTGTCATTCTGATGGCAAATAAATTACCAGGGTGAAAATGATTAAATGCATGGCTGCAGACAACCTGAAACCTTGTCATACATAGATAGATACATAGATTATATGACAATAAAGCACCTGGAAAGCAAAGATTACGTAGCCCTACACATTGTGTGAGTAATTCAAGTGGCAGCAGTGTCCCTGGTTAGTCATACTGCATTACCAGGTTTACAGCTACCATTAATGACGAACCTTTAATTTTCATGTCTACCTTACTTCATTTGTCTAATTAGTCTCCTGTCCTGTTTTAAACAGCTTTTACTTTTTTATTGAAAATATATACATATACATTTTTAATTAATGTTATTATTTTAATGCCTTTGTGCAGCTAACAGCTGTAATTAGAGACATTCCTCAACTGCCCCTATGCTTCTTTGTCAGGGACAAAATGTTTACTCAGGATGTTTACTCAAATTTTGCACACATTTGAAGAAACATGGAATCGAGGATGAAGTTATAAGAACTTTGTGGTAAAATCTGTAAAGTCAAGCTCACTGTGACCTCCCACACTTCTGAACACGATGTTTCCAGAATGCCCCGAGGGAGATTCTTCTGCATTTGCACACGTTTATTTGAGCATATAAAATGACATTTCATATTCAAAAGGTCAAAAGTGAATTGTTCTATGATATACAATAGTGTATTGCCCAAACAGACTTCAGTGATGCCATGAATTAGGAACAAAGCGGCGCACAGATGCCTAATGCATCTTGACAGATTGGTGGAGGCATGTAACTGTGAGGGGAAAATTGTCTTTGATGTACGTGAACAAAAACTTCTCAGGCAATATAAATTTGCTGGTTATGGTTTGCGGAGGATTGTAACCCTCGAGGACAGACTACTTGATGACTGTGAACTCTCTAAACATGTCTTTCAAACAAACTACTGAACAATAATAACAAAAACACTTCAGAACCTGACATAGAGATCCATATAACTGAATTTAACTGTTAAATCAGCACAACAGCACCCAGTGAGGAGCAATTTTAATTAGATTTGAGAATTTATTATTCTATTCATGCATTTCTTTTGATATGAAAACTGCAAATTTATACACAAGGTCTTTGTAAAGTAACTGTTGCTTCTGTTTCTTTGTATTTAAACTCTGCACAGATCAGAGTTAGCTGATCAGCACTAACTAGAAGCTGCTTCAACGCTGTTACTTGGAAACAGAATTTATAAATAATTTAATCCCAATGTGTCCAATGACTGCATGCCTTGAGTCACTGCTGGTAGCAACACGCATGCCATTATCTGAAAAACTAACATTTTTTAAATATCATTGCTTGATATTTTAATTTACACATTCTGTAACTTGGCCACTACTTTTAAAAAAGTGCATAAGATAGAGATTTACATGGGGATTTGCTGTTCATCTATCTGGTTCATCTCTGTGTGCTGCGTACTCGTGTCCATGTCTGGTTGCCAGCTAATCACATTGGCTTAATCACAACATACTGTAAACTGTGAAAATGTTTTGCCAGTTTATCTCTGCTGTGGTTGTGCTCTATAGGTCCAATTACTGAATGGATTTTGCTGCATTTCAAAAGAGCTGCAGCTGCCAGTGAAACAGATGCCCGGTACGAATAAGAAAAGGTGGTTGATGGTTACGTCCAGCTGTTTTTAAAGAATAGAACAATCTGGTGTTTTATGGTGATACAGTCCTAATGCCAACCATCACACACTTTTTCACATTTTTTTTTGGATGCTTCTTCCTTCAGTGAGCTAATCTGCTGTTGCTGTCTGCCGTGCTTTCATCTCATCCGACAAGCTCCTTGCACAAGTCAGTGCTCATCCTGAGTGTGAAACAACGCATACACAACACAAACATACACACTCACTTAAACTTAGGACAGAAGCTTGTGCATGATCTTTTAAAAATCTTTAACCGCCCTGTAAACAACACTGGGATGCAGATGGAACCGTCTCTGCAGCATTGCACCTATTTATTCCCGTTTCTACATTTGTACACATTCAACACAGTTTAACACAAGCTACACACAAATGTAAGAAGCATTTCACTTGACAGCTTGTTCTTAAAGGGAAACAGACCTGAGAAAATACATTTGCACTCAGGCCATGTGCCAGCCAACCAAGCAAACCCTAAAACACAGAAACACACACACCGAGCCCTTATTCATCGGTGCTCATGCCTCAGAGGTTGTCTTGTCTCTTTTTTGTGCTCTGCACTTGCATATGAGTGTGTTGTTATTTAGAAAGGAGACATGCATTGTAGAGCATAAAAGATTTTATGAAGGGCATTATTTTCTATAATATATCATACCCTTGTTCTAGAAATTGTTTATTACGACCTAAATGTGATGCATGTTGATTTAGGAGTGTGTAGTAGATGTGAGAGGCTAAGACACAGCCTAAGGTGGTTTCAAAGATGCATTCATGCACCAATATTTTGTTCACCCAAGTGACTGGGTGAAGACAGGAAGTGAGTTTGATGAGGTGGAACCTTTGGTCTTGTTCTCTGTTTCCCAGAGGATCGATGCAGCAGTTCAATAGACCTGGCCAGACTTATTTTCAGTACCAGTGTTCACTCTCATGGATATTTTCGGGAAGCCTGCGTGGGCTCAGAGTTGTCACACTATAAACTGCCTTGTGCTTTGCCGGCTCATCAGTTGTACTTGTGAAAATGAAATACGTCGGAATAAATGTAATTTTGTTTGACCTAATTATGTTTTGAAGTACAATGGCATGGACTAAATTACCATCCAGCTATGAAACTAAATAAAAACAAATAAAACGCCACATGAAATGCATCATTACCGACAGAAATGTCTTGTGATTCTTCAAAACATTAATTTAGCTACAAAAAGCATCTTTTTTTTTTGTTGACATCACCATGAATTTTATTTCTCTGCTGGGTATCAAAGCAATAAAAACTATGCAGATACTACAATAATAAAATATATTTCTATTCCAGCAGGATGATTATTTTGAAACTGATATTAAATAAATGCATAAAACCTCATCCTTTTACAAATCACTAAAACAATGGTCTTCATGCAAATTACATCTGAATTAGCTTCTCGAGCAGTGAGATTTGATCTTACTGGTCAAATACTGTATAACAATATTTACATATAACATATTGATTTTTGATATTGTGATAATCCATTTTTGATATATAGCCTACCAGGCAGCCCCAACAAAAGCAAAAGCCCAGGTTTGCAGAAATCAGTCCTCTTCCATGTCTTCTGTAACCTTGTGTGATAATGAGGACGAGGCCTTCTGCTCTTTCTTTTCAGTGACCTATCAGTACCTCCCCTATAAATCTCTCCCACAGTCTTTGATCCGTCGATACATTGCAAATCCATCTCATCAGCGCATCCCATCCTCTCTGTCCCACCTCCTTGTTCATTCCAAATCTGCTCTCTATCTCTGGCCTTGCCTTAAAAGTTGATCTTAGGGGGATTCATTCTAAACTGCAACTGTATCACGATCTTTTAAATCTTTCCACCTTTTGCTCTCATCTATGATACTACATTTTTCCATTTCAGCGTATCTCTCTTCATGAATTATGTCCTTTCTTTTTGCCATCTCTGAACCCTTTTGTTCAAACGTGATGTATCTGCGGTGCATGCTGTCTATTGCTCTCACTTACTCTCTCATTCGCTCCAATAAACATGACTTTTTCAGCTTGTCTGGACACTTTTCCACTTTGTCACAGTAAAACTGACAGAACAAGAGAACGATGAGTCATAATTTTTCCATGATTTACTATGTCTGTGCCAACATATAATACAACTCGATGATTGTTGTCTACGAGTTTAGCTGACACTTTTATCGGGGTTGGCTGTGGGGAGGTTAGAGGCATATTTGGGTTTCAGGATGCTGCTTGATGAAATGTGACAGTTTATGAACACTGACTTCTGCAGCTATGTGTCTGACCTTTTGTCTCATGCCACAACACAATAAAAAACAGATTCTGCTCCTTCTCAACAACACCTCTTTCAAAATGCATTAAAGCAGCAACTTCACCTGAGCAGACAGAAAGCCTTTCAGTATGTTATGAAAACAACGCAGGATATTGATGGCATATAGCATTTATTGCTAAAACAGCACCACAACACCTCACCAACTGAGGAGTAGTTGCTGTATGCCAATTATTTAAAGAGATTATGACAATTTATTCATTATCACAAATGTGGTACCAGAAATAGACTTTGGAAGGATGGAAGAATTTTTATATCTGCATTATCGCTGCAATTTTAAATTTGTTGAGGAATACACACCTCAGAAACTTTTGTTGTCTTGCACAATAAGCAGCCACAAAATGATGACTACCTCCGGAACACTGAGCATGTCCTCTTGTGCTCCCAAAAGAACTCTCTCTCTCGCTATCGCTCTTCCTTTTAGGCTGCTGACGTTAGGGCTTGCCACAGTGGTGCGCTCTGCATGATTGATTTGGCACAAGTTTTCATGCTGGAAGCTCTTCCTGACGCAACCAGGAATGAAACCTGGACCTCCAACATGGTAGGCGAAAGGACTACCACTGAGCCAGCCGGGAAGTTCCCAAAGGAGGTCTGACCAGTCAGAATCTATCCAAAGAACATCTCTGCTGTCCACTGATGCCATCAGGTCACATCAGCTTGGTATCAGGGGAGAGCAGACTCTACTGTGTTCTCTGAGCTTCTTCTTTTTCCTTTCAGCTTTTCCCTTCAAGGCTCATTACAGAAAATCATCTGCCTCTATTTAATCCTATCCTCTGCATCCTCTTCTCTTACACCAACTAACTTCATGTCCTCTTTTGTTACATCCATGCATCTTGTTTTTGGGCTTCCTCTAGGCGTCCTGTCTGGCAGTTCCAACCTCTTCATCCTTCTAGCGATATATTCACCATAGTGGTATATTCACCATGTGGAGGGAAAATTTACATATACACACGTAACACATATACACACACACACACACACATGGTAGGCTGTAAGTCAGACTGACCTAACCTATGGACATGAATCTTTCAGGCTTTGGTCCATCTTATCCACCATAGGTC
>JBAMYA010047083.1:0-10620 GCA_037176975.1 Arrhamphus sclerolepis | reverse complement strand
TGGAAATTAGAGCATTTTTTTTCATGTCCCCCAAGGAATTACTCTGAAATTATCCTGTTTATTGCCCGCCAACAACCCAAAAAAAAAAAAATGAAATGGACTTTTCACCCCTGATCAGGGTCATAGTTATATGACTGACCGCTACGTTACAGTCTATGGCGTTAGCAGCTAGCTGACGAGCTGCTGGTGAGCTGATGGACACATTCAATCAGACAGAATATTATTCATGTAACTATGTACAGTTTAGCATGAGCTAAGATAAGCAAAAAATGAATAAAAAATACAGATAATACAGGGCTGAGTGTTTGAGTATCCAACTGTCAAATTTTCCTTTCAGTTAAATTAAATGCAGGTGAATAATCCACTGCTTTTACACTTGAGCAGACAAAACAGCCTCGACATTTAACGGTGTGACACATCCAGCTGCAACGCTTTTATGAACTGCCAGTAATGTGATAGTCGTGATATTATTAAAAGTCTCTGTGCTGATGAGTGTTGTAGATGCCGCTGAGATGATTTCCGGTGCCACAGCAGCTCCAGCCGGGAAACTCCACATATCTTTAACGAAAGTCATTCCATGCTTCTGAAATTTGTGCAAATTTAAAGTTTAATGCCACCTGCTGCCCTTATTTCCTGCCTCATTTATCACGAACACGCGCATGCACAGTAATGAACAGCAGCCAGTAGCGCACGGCTCAGCTCGTTGAGCTCATCACATCCATTCCACCTTCATCCCTGCTGCCGTGTTGGTTGACCACAGCCTCTGAGGTCATCCTGTTATCATTGTTTACCTCCAGAAGCCTCATTATCTCATCTGCTACTTCTTTCTGTTGTGGGTTGTTTCTGCTCTCTCTGGCTGATGACAAACACCTGTAATGACTCACAGCTCTAATGCGTCTCATTTGGTGAAATGGACGATCGTTTTCAAGGTTGAGAAGCTGCATTTCCACGAGTCTTGTTTGTGTGCACAGATCAGCGCTTCATGAGTGCCACTGGGTTGTAAAAGGGTGTACACCTGCCGTCAGTCTCTCACTTTGTCATTGCTGAATGTCAGAGCTGCTCCTCGTTACAACTGACCCTGAGTGACGTAGAAACTCCCTTGGATGTGATTTACTGCTGGCAATAATGTCCAAAGTGTCTGTCTAATGGAGACGCTCGCTGCTGTCTTCCTCTGAGCCGGTATCGTTGGAGACGCTTCTCGTTTACCTTTCGCCCCAGCTCAGGTTCGAGGAGCTCCAGTTAAACAAATATCATTAATCAGCAATAAGACATGCTGTACACACGACGGCAGGCTGAAGGAGGGATCAGGGAAAACAGAAATAAACAATAGGTGAAATACTGCAGGTTTATCCTAGAAAAGGCATTTATGCAGACAGGAAAAGGTGAAGGAGCTGTGTGGGATTATTGAAAAATCTTCTGACACATTACAATTATAAATGAACACAAAATATTTTGACTCATTACACAAATCATTATTCTAAACCTTTTAAAATCCTTCAATCAAACCCTCTTCTAATTATATTTTACATTTTTGTTTTCTAAATTTGTGTCCATTTATTTATTTTGTTTTTTTACAATATAGACTAATGACATCAACTCAGTCAGTGAGACAGGCTGGAGGTGCACGTGTTAGAGCACTTTGAAAATCTGTAACAGGAACTTGTGCTTATTGTCCCTGGAAGTTAAAGTCCAGCTGAGAATTTTGGAAAATGAAAGTGAAGAACGTTGAATGAAGTAATCAATGACTGGTTCAGATCACATGGCAACAATCCTTCTTCCAGGAAGTACATTTTGTTGCAGTTCCTCCACTGACCACTAGGTGCTGGCTCCAAAACAGAACAACTCTCCATTGACCTCCGTGTTAAAAGTTCCAACTTTGCAGGATAATTAAACATATTTTCAGCTTGGTACAAGCTCCAAGTCTTTGGTACCACATCAGATAAATTTATATTAAGCAATAAAGCTGACCAGTCAGATGTCTGGCATGACTGACAGCTAGCCCTTGGCTTTGACAGTTTTGTCCCGCCTCTTTGCAACACACAGAGGAAAACTGGACTTCAAAGGTTCTCTGTACAAATCTATGGGTTACGTTACCAATAGTAACGGTATTTTACAGTCAAGGGTCTAAATCTGCAGTCTAAATCAGTCAAGAGTCTGTGACACCAAAAGATTCTGCAAAGTCTGGACTGTGAATGTGGAATTTCAATTCAATTATCATAATTATTTATGTAGCATCTATTTCAATACAAATTCTCTTTAGGTGATTTACAGAGACCCAGAAGACGACAAGAAGATGGCTAAAAATCTCTTGAATTTCTTGGTTACAAAATGCAACAGGAAATAAACAGGGGTGTGATAAAATATTGATGTGGCAATATATCGCGATACTTATTTCCACGATATACTACATCAATTTCTGACTCCAAATATCGATTAAAAACGGATGCTGCTGCTGAACATTTAACATTTAATGAAAGAAATACAGTAAATACTTTAGAGAAATTTGAACTCAAACAGTGGCATTCATTATCAAAGGCTTATTCCGAACATAGTGGAGGAAAAAAAATGTTGAGGCAAACCTTTGGACCTGTTCACCTACGTTGTTTATATGTTACTGAGGATTCAAATAGTTGGGTTTTTTTCTTTTTGTTATTTCGCACAGTTTGATGCATCTATAACATGCAAAAATTTGTTTCTTGTTATCTTAAAAAAATGGACAAAAGGAATTCACAAATGTTTTTTAGACATTTATTGATATGAAAAAAAGGAGAAAAAGGACCAGGCAGATAGACTTTAAAGGGTTTATTAAAAAAAACAAAACCTGGTTTAAATGGTTTGTGAGCATCAGCCAAAACAAATACAACCTCCACTCCTGTTGCAGTGTGGCTCACTGCCTTGATAGATGAGGGCATTTCTGATATATCGTAACACATGTATCATATCGTATCGTGACACATGTATTGGGATATGTATTGTATCGTGAGGTAACAACAGAGACGTAACAAGAGATAAATGAGTGTCGTGTGAACGGTCAGTGCTGAAAAGTGTCAGTGTTCGGGCCCACTGTCAGAACACCTAGCTCGCTAAAAAGATCCTCCATTTGACTTAGCGACAGGGTGCTGCCATGCTTACCAATCTGGAGGAGCCTCCACCGTCTGAGGAGTCAGGCCAGTGACCCCCTCCTGTAACCCTCACAGCACCCAAAACCTGTGTGGACCACAGGACCTACCCAGTAGAAACTTTTCCGATTGGCTTCTATTCAGAGTGTTATATCACGAGTCCAAGGTCATTAGAGTTTGTTGTAAATTAGACATGTTTTGCAAATTTGGTGTTTTTTCTCGCATCTTGTGGTTTAAAAAAAGAGATATTATTGTCTTTAAGACTGCTCGAATAAATAAGTTATTGTTATGTTCGAGAGTATGTCAGTGTTTCTCTTTGGGAGTCTCCCCACACACAATGACCCCTGATTATACATATTCAACATGTTAAATATTTATAACTTGAACATAGAACACAGCTCAAATGATATACTGACCAGATTCACCTTTAAAGGATCCTCCACCCCCACCACAGGAAAACCAGATAAGATCTGAAGAATTAGAAACACTGTACTGTGTGGGCAACTTAAAATATCAGAATAGCAATTCAAGGAAGACACGATCCCAGAAACTGTTGGACAGGCCTGGTAGGCACCACAAAGGAGGCTTAAGTTTCCTGAAGGCTCTGTTGCAACCGGTTTGTTCACCTGGACTGTGGGAAAGGCTAAGATGTGATGTAGTGCCAACAGCAAAGAGAGTCTCCTTCACGATTGTGGAGTAGTTGAGCTGATGCCGACTAAACGTACGAGAATAATAGGAAACGGGGTAATCAGTCCCATCGCTGCTATTCTGTAGTAGAACGGCGCCTGCTCCTACAGCACTGGCGTCAATATGAAGCTTAAACGGTCTGGTCAGATCGGGTGCAGAGAGACATGATATCGTGGGTTTGGCTTTCCGTTAGATGTTGCAGAGTGGTCGACAGAGATTGTAACATCTCTGTATTTGACAGCCGTGGAGTTAACCGAGTCGATAAACCTTCAGTGGCAACCACGTAATCACTGTCACTTAAAACGTCCCGAATTGTATGCGGACCAGAGAATTGAGCATCTGATTGTGGAACCGGGTATGGGCAGCAAAGCCAGAACTTTGTCACCAACATGGAAGACACGTGAAACAGCAGACTTATCGTAATGACATTTCATCATTTCCTGGGATGCTTCTAAATTTTTAGCCGCAAAAGCACAAGACTGATGTAAACGTTCACGGAAAGCAGATGCAAAGTCCAGTACGTTTGTCTCTGGAGGTGCGGGGGACTCAAGTAATTTCTCTTTTAGGACTTGCAGAGGTCCACGAAGCACATGCCCAAATATAATCGAAACAGCATGTTGGATGTTTAAGTCACAGTACTTGCTTAAACACTTTTGACAGGAAATTAGTTCCTTGATCCGTCTGTATCACACGAGGAAGACCGAACGCTGAGAAAAACTTCATCATCGCCTTTGTTACTGTGCCTCCAGTGATTCGACGCAGTGGGATGGCTTCTGGATACCGAGTAGCTGTGCACATCAGAGGAAGCAAAAACACATTTCCTGACCTGGTACGGGGGAGCGGACCAACACAATCCATTATAATACGCTCAAATGGCTCTCCCACAACAGGGATCGGATGAAGAGGAGCACGAGGAATGGCTTCTTTTGGTTTCCCAACAATTGGCACGTGTTGCAACTACGACAATAGTTAGCTACATCAGCTTTTAGACCAGGCCAGTAAAAATGTTTTAACACCAGTTGGTAAGTGACCTCATGCTCTAGGCTTCTGTGTAGCGTCTGGAGACGACTTGTGTTGTAATAGATGCCATATAAATAAAACTGCAATAAAACTTTAATTGAAAAATGATTTGTCTTATACTTACCCTGTACTTACATTTTACAACATGCAAGTACATTTTTGGAGACATTTGTTGTTGTGCTTTAAAGACACAGGGTTGAAAGGGTAAGCCTGTTCTGTTCTGAATTTTAAAATTCCCATGTTAAATGGGAAAACTGCAATAACATGAATCTTTTTTCTTTTCTTTTTTTTTCCCGGGGATTCTAGCCATTATCGCAGTAGTACCAGCTGGCTCTGTGGCCTAGTTTCCAATGAGCTGATTTTGGAGGAGAGAGAATCTCATCCTGCTGCCTTCACTTTCCTTTTGTTTTTTGGGGAGGTTAAAGGGAGTCTCAGGTGGCGGGGCGCTCGCAGCAATTACACAGTAGATAGAAATGTAACAGGAAGGCAAGGACAGTCATAGGACCGGCAGGAAAAAGCCCAAGACGGGGAGAGGCCAAAATATATGGAATATACAGCAATTACACCCCAGAGAGAATGATTTTATTACTGCAAATCAGAAAAAGCTGTAAGAGTATGAAAAATACTGAAGAAAAAATGGAATTCTTTGTAGACAATATAATACCCAAGATACATATATATATATATATACATATATATAGATCTTAAATTGAGGCTTAAAACCTGTTTTTTTTTAATAAGTATCTATATTTAAGTATCAGTTAAGTATCAGTTTTATGTTTTGAAGATGATTTTATATGTGTTTTATGTTCAAACACGATTTTATTTGTGACCTTTGTGATCGTCTAACTGTTCTGTTCTTTTGCTTATGATTTCATGTAAGGCACTTTGGGTGCCAGCGACTTGTTGTAAGATGCTTTATAAATAAATATTAACTGATTGCTTAATTTCCCCTCAACTTCATTTGTTAATAATGTTTACCTCCTGGACAACAGAACAACTGGGACAGTAAAATTTTGGCCATCTTGTAATACTGGCAGTCCTTTTAACAACTCTTAAAGGGTGTCCTGCTATTGAGCACAAAACAAAGAGTTTGACTTTTCTTTGATCTGGTAAGTAGACAGTTGTTGTTAACGTTTGCTGCATGGCTACGTGGACATGGAATATACCTTGTGTAATTTAATTAGCGATGGTATTTACTCAAGTTGACCACTAGGTGCTGGCCCGCATGTTAAAAGCACAAACTTTGCTGCAGAATTGATCATATTTACAGTCTGGGGAAAAAAAAGTAATAAATATGCATAAGCAGCAACAAGTTACAACAGTGTTTCCCCGTAATTTCTTGTTCTTGTTTATTTCCCAACTGTTTTTTTTTTTTCTGTATTTAGCGGATTTTATTTATTGTGAGAAAGTCTTGTTGCAACTACACACACACTGAGAGCACTTTTACTGCTTTCATGTTTTGCAGTTTAATTTTTCTTTGATAGTTCATTGGGGAACCCCCTCAGCCTCAGCCAGTCTGGTTTTTCCTGCGCAGAGAATCTGGAGAGTCCTGTGAAAGATGCTGCAGAGCTGCTCCACAGGAGGAAACGGAGGTACAGACCATAGTTACCCTCTTTTGTTACATGAAACGTCCATTCTCTCACCAGTAAGGTTGACAAACTCATGGCACTGATCCGGCTGAGCACAGGAAGTGGAGCCTTATCTGAACTGACACTCTATGTGGTTGCCCTGGATAGATTTAGACCAATCCCATTTCTCCCCTTACCCCTAAACATTTAGGTTTCCTCTGGCTTCCCTGAAGGACATGGACATGTAACAGTTACAAAATATCAGGAAAGAGTCCTGTTATCAGATGGAAAAGTTAGCAAAGTGCCATTAGTGACTAACGTTAACGACACTGAGGGCTCTGTTGATGAATGACAAATAGCGGTAAGTGATAAAAACTGAAGAACGGGACTGCACAGGAGTCAACAACAATGGTGGCAGACGGAAAGCAGTGTGCCCATAAATGTAAGTATGTGCATCGATAACGATGTAAAAATAGCACACGGACACATATACTTTACATTTATGGGCAACTGCTTTACATTGTTGTTGACTCCAGTGTATAGTGGGAAATTTTCTACCCTTTTGTTTGAAGTGTGGTCCTGGACTGGCTTTGTTTGGAGGGCTGTGTGGCCCTTCCCCTTCATCCAAAGGGGAACTGAGACAGACCTTCACCTCACGTGAACACTCAAAACCAAAGGGTAGGGGTTAGGGGGAGAAATGGGATTGGACCGGAGGACAGGAGGATGAAACTTTTTTCACTTCATATTTATTTATTTTTATTTTACTTGATCCTGAGCTTGACCCCCGCCTTTGCCTGAAGTGAGCTGGGATAGGCTCCAGCAGACCCCCATGACCCTGAACTGGAAATAGGATGGATGGATGGATGGATGGATGGATGATCTTGACATGCTGCCCACATGTGGTCTGGAGTAGTATGGTTACAGAGTTTTTTTTACTACCTTCCTTACAGTTTTTTAACAAAAGGTCTGAACAGAAGTGATGATACAACAAGTTCTTTAAAAAAAAACAAAAAAAAAACAGATGACAGAATAAAAAATCAATTTAGAGTGAATAAAGATTAGCTCAGAAAAGGTCACCAGTGTGGACCTGGTAATCAGGCTACTGTCTGAGCCTCTGTGACAGAAACTAAGAGAAATAATAAGTTGATTTTTTTTTTAACTTTCTTTCCCACACAGCTCACCAATTTTCTATTTTACAACCTGCTCTGCTCTTTCGTTCAACAGCTCTGTGAATCAGGAGATATTCAAGTGTTGTCATAAGGTGTTACCCGTCTAATTGACAGGCGTGTCACCATCTTTCTATTCTAAAGCAGAGGCAGCAGCCAACACTTTACTACTTTCTAGCTGCAGAAACTAAGCTGTCAGCACATTGAAGCACAAAAGCCCTGAAGTATGAGGAAGTCTCAGCTTTAATGATCTGACTCACATGGTTGCAATTCAGCAAATATTGTGTTGAAGGGGATTGTTTTTATATGTATACTGTAAATAAAATAGTTGGTGGTTCTTGCTGTGTTTTCTGGAGAAACTGAGGTCTTGTAAAACACAAGTATAACCCCAAATCAGAAGACATTGGGACAATATTTTCGATTTATTTTGAAACTGTATGAACCAGGATTTCTTTTTCTCCTCAACTTATTTTTTATTTATTCATCCACTTGCTAAAGTCTAATCAACGAGGCCCAGATGCCCTGCTTCCAAGCCTCTTCATCCAGCTCATCCAGTTGTAAACACTCTTGTGTGTCCTGAGTCTGCCCTGGGGACATGCTGTCCAGGGGTCAAGGGGGTCATTCTAACCAGATGTCCAGACCATCTCATCTGCCTCCTCATCCCAAATCCAAACGGGGTATTCAACCCTTTTCAGACTGAGAACCATGGTCTCATTCATCGAGGTTTTGACTCTCATCTTTGCTGCTCCAGTTTGCGCTGAAGTGCACGACTTGATGAAGCCAACAGGACCACATCATCTCCAAAGAGCAAAGACGTCTTTTTGAGGACACCAAATTCTTTTCATACCTTTTATTTGTTGGATCAGTGAGAAAGGTCATCCCTGATAGAGGACTGGAAACAATGGAAACAATTCCAACTTACGACTAGCAATGCAGACCAAACTCTTGCTCCGTATATAGAGGGACTTAACGGCCCACAATGACGGGTCAAGTACCCAGTACTCTCACAGCACCTCACACAGAGTAGCCTAAACAACACAGTCAAATGAGTTCTCCAAGTCCTCAAAACACAGTTGGACCAGATGGGTAAACCCATGTCCTCTCTAGGATCCTAGCGAGGGCTCAGTGTGCTACAACATGGCTCTGTTAATATACAGGACAGATACAGACTCTGATGAAACGTTACCTTGGTCTCTGAAACAGTCTTCACTTAATCCTCTTCCCCATGAGAAATCTTCATTTAGTTTTGTGAAGTTTTCCTAATTTTAGGTTCCGCATACTCAAGATTTGTACATAACCCACTTTCTGAAATCGGTCCCTGGTCTCCTGCATTTAGGATCATCCCTCAGACTCACTCTGAAATACATACGATGAACACCCTTGACATTTTTCATTTAAGTCAGCTGATATGCTCACATGGTATCAGAAAGCTAACAAAATTATGTGTATAACATCATGGGTAGTCATAACGTCTTGCTCTAGCGGTGTAATACTAGAGTGTAGAAAGGAGGCCACTTTAAAATCCAAGTGCAGATGTGGCATACTTAGGCACACAACAGCTCTCCTGTCTGTTGGTCTGCCCCAGAACACCTTTGTCTTTCTAAATATCCCACATTTCCAGACACAGTTTTCACGTCAAAGGATGACAAGCAAGAACTGAGTGTCTCTGCTTGCAAGGTCACATCCCTCCAAAAGACATCGGATGACACCTGGAAATAAACGAAGTGGCTCCAGGTGACTTCCAGGACAGAAAATACATTTGGGTTGTAAGTCAGCCCGAATTGCAAACCAGGATGAGATATTGCATTTCAGAACAGTGAACTGAAAGCTGAGTCCCATATTATAAGTAGGATAAGAGGAAATGAAGAAAAGAGGAAATGTTCTAAGAGGAGGAAAAAAGACAGAAGAGTGGAGTTGACAGAAATAAAGAGGTAATGGTCGATCATCAAGAGCCTAAAGTAAAGAGAAGGGAAATGATGGAACTTAGGGAGACACTCCAGTGAAGAAGAGACAGATCTTATGATTGCAGAAAATGCAAGACAATAATAGCAGTCTGATGGGTTAACACAAATTCCTCATCAGGATTGTATAGAAGGGAGTCATCGCCTTGAATGACAATTCTGTCTTCGTCTAATGTAAATTTCCAATTAATATCACAGAGAAAGTACATTTCTCTGTCAATTTATATCCAGTTCATTGCAATTCAACCAGCATACCAGCTATAAAACGCAAATCTGCAGAGGCAGCCTGGTTTAAGCTAGATTTATGCTGCCACAATGCACAAAGCCTTTGTAGGGGACCTTCATCGTAACTGACATTTACACTTTCTCATTGTTGTATTTGTCACTCTGTAACTACACAAACAAAAACTAGATGGTTTCACGGTGGAGGAAATGTGATGGATGAAGTTGCTTCACAAGTTCAAGTAAATGTGTGGAAGCGGAATCTAATTCACTTGTATTGTAAACAAAAATAAAAATGCCACTGTTGATTACAAACTCAGATGAAACGTTTTACATGATCTGTCCCTCTTTCATACAGGGAAGCACATAGAACTAGAAGTCTTGGTTCACACACCGACATAACAGTGCAACATTTTGAAGCAACACAACAGAACTTGAGTTTAAAAAGATAATTATTTTACCAACCAACACTGCCACCTACTAGTTGGTGGTGTAATTACAGAGCGACCCAAACAATAATGCATAAGTGTAAACACCAGAGACGTGTATCAGTAGCTGCTACGCAGGGGAATAAATAAGGATTTAGTGGTAGTGCTGAAGACGACCATGCAGGAGGTCAAGGTTTGAGTCCCTGTATGCTATTTTTACTTTGTCACCTACATATATACTTACATTTATGCTTTCTGTCTGCCACCATCGTTGTTGAATCCGGTGCAGTCCAATTCTTCAACATTTATTTCCCCCCAATCAATAGCGTTCTTTACGTTAGCTACTTTGCCAATGTCGCTAACGTTAACGTTCATCAACATAGCCCTCAGTGTTGCTAATGTTAGTCACTGATGTCACTTTGCTAACTTTTCCATCTGATAACAGG
>JBAMYA010047082.1:0-10621 GCA_037176975.1 Arrhamphus sclerolepis | reverse complement strand
TGAGTCCTAATTAGAATCAGGTGTGTTGAAACAGGGATGCACCTAAAACATGTAGGACTACGGCTCTCCAGGACCAGAGTTCCCTTCCCCTGGTCTATAGTAATCCTTCCCCCATTTTGTTTGAGAAACTTTAAATCCAGAACCAAAATTATATTACAGACACAGAAATTATTAGTCTTCTCGTCGATGAGATGGTCAAAACACACTTTAGAATTCAAATTCAACAGTGCTTCATTAATGCCAGAAGGGAGATTCAGTTTGTGCAGTAGTCCTCATGATTTAAGCCTCTTCAAAGATTCATTATAGAAGGTTCTGGCTGTGGACAGGAAGGACCTCCTGTAGCGGTCTGTGTTGGATCTGAAGAAGCCTCTGACTGAACCACTGTGTTGTGAGGAGGATGTTCAGGATTGTCCATGATGTTTTTCATTTTCAGTCTCCAGAGCAGAGCCATCCTTCTTTATCAGTTTGTTCAGTTTCTTTATGTCTCTGGCTCTGATGCTGCTCCCCCAACAGATGATTGTAGATGGGACTGAACGCTCCACAACAGATGTGTAGAAGATATGAAACATCTGGCTGCAAACACTGAGGACCTGAGCGTCTTTAAGAAGTAAAGTGTGTTCTGTATCTTCTTATAAACATCAGTGTGGTGTCTCCAGTCCACTCTCTTGTCCAGGTGAACACTGACGTATTTATACTTCTCCACCACCTCCACTTCTTCCCTCATGATGGAAATACTGTTTGACATAAACCTGGTTCTAAAATCCACAATCATCTCCTTTGTTCTGTTTACATTCAATATGAGATCATTGTTTCCACCATGCCACAAAGCGGTCCACCAGTTCTCTGTCCTCAGTCTCTTGTCCATCACTGACACACCCCACAACTGCAGAGTAATCTGAGTATTTCTGCAGATGGCAGGACTCTTGACTGCTACTGGAAGTCTGAGAGTACAGTCCCTTGTGGTGCTCCTGTGCTGCTGACCAGCTGCTCAGAAACTCAACCATTCAGTCCCATGAACTGTGGTCCGTTTGCCAGGTAGTCAGTAATCCAGGCGAATGTTGAATCATCCACACGTGTCTTCTGGAGTTTCTTATGTAGAAAAGCAGCTGGATGGTTTTAAGTGTGAAGAACATGATCCTCACAGAGCTGTCTGCTTTGTCCAGATGATTGTGGGTTTGTTGAAGCAGGTGTGCGATGGCGTCTTCAGATCCAGTTCCATGACAATAAGCAATCTGCAGCGAGTCCTGGAAGGTGCTTGTTTGCTAACCCCAATAAGTCTTTCCAGGACTTTAATGACATTAGAGCTGCAGGGTATAGTCATTAGGAGAAGATGGATCAGATCTTTTTGGTACTGGAACAAGGCAGGATGTCTTCAATGGCAGTGGAACCTTCTCCTGGCTCAGACTGAGACTGAATACGTTCTGTAGAATCCCATATAGCTGGTCCACACAGGCTTCCAGGACTCTGGGACTGACACCATCTGGGACCAGCACTCTTGTTCCAGTTCAGTCTCTCCAGCCACCTCTTAAACTGACTGCTAGACACAAACAGGCAGGGGGAGGTGGAGGTGGAGAGGGTCCCAGCAGCTCCTGATGTGATTGGAGACAACGACAATGCAGCAGCGAGGTCCATGATGGAGGTGAAGGATGAGACAGCTGAGATGTGACAGGGAGGCTGTGGGTCAAGTGAGTTGGGAGGTCTGGTTGGCTGGCGGAGGAGACGAGGATGCTGAGCTTTGTTCTGAACTGAATCTGTTGAAGAATATGTTCAGTTGATTTGCTCGGTCCCGACCTCCATCTATCTGATCCTCCTCCTACTTGAAGCCTGTGATCTTCTCCATCCCTGACCACACATCTCTGATGTTCTGCTGGAGCTTGTTCTCCAGCTTTTTCTTGTACACCTCCTTGTTGAAAAACTGAATTTCCCTTTGGGGATTATTTAAGTATTTTTGAATTGAACTGAATTGAATTCATGTATGTGGCATTTTAGTGACTTTAATGGTAACTTCAGTTTTTTTTTGGTTTTGTTTTTTTAAAAAGCTTGTTTAGTATAGAATATTAGTAACATTCTCTCTACACACTGTGTGTTAGTGTTTATGAATTAATCGCGTGACTGACAAAATGTTGGAAGGCTCGTAAGTTGTGATATTATGCAAATACCATCTATACTTTATGTATCACTGTGAAATGACCACTCCAAAGAAAACTAAAATAAGGCGAAACGTCCCAGACAAAAAGTGTTTGGTAAGAGTGTGGAGGCTTACAGGCTCTCCAGGAGTCTGGGTGTTTGAGGGGGAAGGCGAGGCCGTTGTCTATGGCTGCCAACTTGATGATGGGTTCCTTCACCACAACCCAGTCAGTGTCCTGGAAAGAAAAGTGTACAGCTATGACACCGACTCCTGTTTGTGGCATATTTGGACTGTAAGAAGTGGAACAACCCGTAGAATCATGAATAGAAGTCGCCCTTGGGTCTTAGTGGCCAAGCCCAAAGTGTTTGCAAATGACCATATGCAAATAACCACACTCTGCTTTATTTGTATTGTTAGTGAGCAGCACTTAAACCCAATAACCGCCCTAGGGATAACTTACTAACGATAAAGACATTTGCAGCTCCAGCGTCAGCTGTGTTTTAGGAAGCAGAGCGTTTCTCTCTTTCTGATGCTGCGTACAGGATGGAGCAGCAGGGCTGAATTCAGACACACAGCTCCCGCTCTCAATATGATTAACCTGTACACTCTGTCAGGGTACCATGCGATTAACGTGTGTGATAAAGCATGAGCACTTTGTTTTTCCACTTAATTGCCACATTTTATTATTTCATTATGAATGAAAAGGACTGTTTTTTTTTCTTTTTGCATATTTAATCTAAAGTTAAGACTATTTTATGTCACAGTTCGGTGTTGGGTCGAGCTGCAGCCTTTCCTGTCTGGTCTCAACTGATCTCATCCCTGGCACCAAACAGACAAGCTAAGGCCATAAATAAAGCTGTAATTGAACTGAGAACAACTATACTGTCTTGTTTAACATGCTTACAAAGAGTTAACTTCTACTGATCTCATCTAAACTCTACAGATATATAACACAGAAGTGACACAACAGCAACTGATGAGATAAAATTCAGTAATGCAAGCATCTTCTTATGAACCAGAAGTGCTAACTCTAACCAACTATATCTGTGCAAACGTGTAAAATTTGTCCCAGACTGAGCAGAAATTGCTCTCCCTGCCTCAGGCTCTATCATCTTCACCTGCTTATTCATTTTTTTTATTCCGAGTATATTTAAATCAAACAAACAAAAAAATTACACTGGCAAAAACTAAAAAAAAAACAAAAAAAGTTCTCGAAAAGGAGCAGGATGAAGTTTAACTTCATTCCTGCTTGGAGTCACAGGGACATGCTGAAGCCGACCTCTTGGGTGAAATATTACTTATTCAATTAATTTCACATTTGTTTCCAGATATAATATTGAGCTTAAAGACTGACTCTGCAATTATAAACATACAGATGGTTGTAATTCATAAATGTTTATGAAAATTAAGCTAATTTCTGCATCATTTGTTATCCTTAAAATTGCTATATCTTATTGTAAGAGGAAAAAAAAAAAAAAGTCCATCATTTGACCCGACTGTGTCCCAGTTAGTGGTGAACTATAACCCCACATCAGAAAACGTCTCGGTTCTGAAATGAACAACGTATGTGTATTGACAAACTAAACGAAAGTGAAAAAAAAAAACAGCTTTTCCAACTTGGGGTTGTGGCGCACATAAACACAATCAGTTTTAATCAAAGCTTGACTCATATCAAAGTTGGCTAATTTTATTTTTAATTAATAACTATCATAAATTAAGAGTTGTGTGTGTATATGTTGTCAGATTTCTGTCTGTGTAGTTTGTGTAATTCACAAAACCATGGAAAAAAAGAGAAGAATTGAAGGTACTTTGAGTGTTCCTATTCTGCGGTGTGTCCAGCACAGCTGCTCTAACTTCCTTGTTCGTGGCACATTTAGCAGAACACACATACAGCTGCACAGACGGCAGGGAAACAAGTTTTGTTTAAGTAACACTTTACTCTCTCTGACACACTGAGTCAAAATATGAAAATGTTCTGATGGGATCAACACTTAAAAATGAATTCGGAGAAGATTCATTTTGTGTAGGACGACGTGTGTGAGTGTTTCCTCACCCTGTTGCCGACAGGATCCATGGGACAGTCGTATTTCAATAACCAGTTGTCATTTCCTCTGTCTAGATTGCAAAAGAATATCAAGATTTAGACAAGCCCAACCCAATCACATAAAAGTACAAAGTCTGTAATGCCAACAAGAGCTTTTATTCATTAGAAACACTCGATAAAAGCTGCAAAGGGTAACTGTGTAATGGCATCTCAGTAAGACTGCTTTATTTTGAGCAGGAGTGTGACAACCTGTGTTTCTGATGATGTAATCAAGGACTACGAGCCGCTCAAACTGCAGCTGGAGCTGACGGTTTGTGTTTTCAGGTAAAGCATCTGCTTCAAACCTTCGTAGCCAGAAATCTGCATCCTTGTATCCATCAACAAAGAGCTGGAAGGAGCCAACCTGGACAAACAGAAGGGACGCTTTTAGTATGTGCCGTTTCTTGCAATTCATTTTCCACGTCATGGGTTAGGGTTTAAAAAAAAAAGAAGGATGGATCCACCTCAGAATCCTTTACATACAATTACAGGTCCTTTTGTTGTTAAGCAACTCAAAAAATATCCTCCATTTTACAACTCCTTCAAATGTTACACCTTGCTCACTTTGATACCGATCGGCTAAATATAAACATTGTGAGGACAGGTCTGAGTAGTTTGACTCCATCAAAAGCAGGTTTGAGACAAAGTTAATGATTAACATTGAACAACACAATTAATTACAGATACCAATTAGTGTTACAAGGGGTGCTGAATGAAGTAATGTATAATACAACTCGTCATAGACATTTTGACCAAGAGTCCCTTGAATTTTAATAGTCAGAGCCTTTTTTCAAAGATTTATTCATTTATTTAATTTTATTTTTTGGTCAGGCCAAGGTCCTCTGCATTTTGACTGAGGTATAAGATATAGATTAGAAAAATTAAGTCAGAAGAAGAGAGTCCCGCCTCCCTCACTGGACTGGTAATTCAGCTGCATGCACTAAACGTCTGTAAATGTCACATTTTTTGCTTTTTGGTGGGTGTTTGTATTTGTGTCTTAGAAACCAAACTTTGAAAAGCAGAGCATGTTTTATTGTTCTGAATTTGATTGTAGTGTTTGCAAAGATGAGAACTGTTTCACTGTATGAACTGATTTCACAAGCTGGGGATTTTAATGAGATGACTAGGACAGACAAACGGAAAGACAAAGTGAGGAATATGCGGTCAGTTAGAAATGACAAGTACCTGAGTAATCTCAGATGTACCAGGGAACACTATTTAGCATTTCATGGCTGCAGTTTAAATAAAGGGGATATAAAGAAGGAAAAAAAAAACAGTTCCTGGAAAAGGTTTTAGATGAAACTTTAACAAGCATGAACATGTGATAGTAATTGACTGAAATTTTACTTTAAGCTTTTTTAAGGGGGCACTTTCCTTTACTTGTGAAATCTTAACTTTTGGCAAAAACCAGACACAAATAATTCAAGGTAAAATTAATTATGATGTAACAAGTGATTTTTTTTTTTTTTTTTTTACCTTGGGTGGTAGTCCGATCCTGTGGAAGCGTTGGCCCACTTTGGGGACCTTCTCCAGAGCGAGCTTTTTTCCTCGAGACTTAACTCTATCGATGGCACTGTAGTTGAACGTTTCACTTGCCAAATACACCACCTAAAGTGTGAAGGTTGATTTTTGAGATATTATTGGCAGGAAAAAAACTTTGCTTTTTTGTGTTATTCCATGTCAACTCTAATAAAGTTTCTAAAAATCAAAGTTTTGAGTTTGATCTAATATTTTGATTGAAAGACACCCAAACTTTTAGCTGTAACCATAACGCTAAGGTCATTTTATTAAGATATTCAGAATTTTTGCTCAAATCATCAAACATGTATAGAGGTGGAAATTTAAAATGTTGTCACATGTTATGTCATGTCATGTTTTATCCTGGGGTGTCCTTATGCGCCCACTCTGCCAGACTGAACAACCAATGAATTTGAAATCTTACAAATCCCCCCAAAAGTTGACTTAAAGTAAATTAACCATAAGATGGAAAGTGGATATCTTCTGAATGCACATATCTACTTCACATAAGTACGATTATATATTATGTAGGCCATGAAAAAAGTATTTGTTTAAGACTCTAATATTCATTTTTCACAAAAGGAAAAGAAAAGCTTTGAAAAGCTTGAAATGTCTATAAAAAATATATAATGTATGTGCTGACATGAAATAACCATTTTGTAAAGTTGAGGCAGCACTTAATGGGACTGTACCTTGGTCCTGGGTACAATATTGAGGTCCAGTTTCTGATCGACCAGGCTGGCTCCAGCCTCTGAGAGGTAACCTTGGTTCAGAACCAAACAGTCACGACCAAAGCAGCAGGGACAACATAATTTTTGGAGCCACTTAGTCCATTTGGGATTCAGCTGGCCATAAGGCTCTTCATTTTTAGGTTTAAATACTCCGATGATTTTCTGTGAAGAGAAGAAGCAGACGTGAGAATCAAAGACAGAAAAAGAAGCCTACAAAGGATAGAATTAGGAAAGGCTGAGTACTACACTGAATACTAAATGAAAAACCCACTAACCCCTAGAGCGCATTCAGATAAACAGTGGAAAGTGGTATTATGCTACAGGAGTGACACTTGTAACTAACATGAATTAATGTTGGGGGCAAGAACCACTCTCTAGGAGAAAATGCAAAATTTTCTTAAAAGTTAACAGAGGATGAGAGACTCATGAGAAGACATATTTTGGGTGCGGTGTCATTTCACAGTTGTATATAGAAATCACATGTCACATTACGCCAGTATCGCAGACACGCACACACACTCATACCGATTACAACACGAAATGTGGTCATAGAAGAGAATTATATCCTCACAGAGGGGTAGCACATGACTACTTAGCACAGTGGTGACTAACAACAAACCGGGTGGGTGGGGGTTGAAGGGAGACGAAGGTGGACAAAAATCTCATATAGTCATCCTTAAATAGCTTTTTTTTCTATTTCAAAAGAAATTACAGAATAAGTATAGCTTAATTTCATAGGATATGTTATGTGGAAGAGACTGAAAGTACAAGTGAAACCTCTGAATATCCCAACCCAAAGTCCACAAACACACTTCCTTTTCTTTCTTTTTTTTTTACCCCCTTTTACACAACTCGAGATAGACTTTTGATAGGGTGGACAGGGCCTGTGAGTTGCTCAAGACTTGTAGCATTTAGATTAGGTGGTGTTTATCAGTTTGCAGGCATTAACGTGCTAAAGGGGCTACATGCTGATTCATTATTTATTTGAGTCACTGTGCATCAATTTATTAAACTGCTGCTGCGACACACTGTTTGTGTCCCGAACATCTTCTGCTTGATTAGATAACCAATGATTTGTTCTTTGCCCAGTCTTGCAATGCTCAGAAGAGAAAGAACGGGCAGGAAATCTATTGACATGACAGTGACAAGTAACAGGGCTATTATCTCTGTCGGTGTTGGCATCTCTCTGTCAGAAGCCAGAAGAGACACTGTGCTGGCGTGCAGCTTTCATCAGCATATCGGTCTGAAATAATGAGTATCTTTCTGTGCAGCTCCAATCACATTAGCTTAGAAAGCACTTAAGATGAAAATGTAGAGATAGAAAACTAAACCACTTTTAAAATATTTACATAAAACCAAGCAAACTGACTGAAGGGCCACTGAAGTATTTTGGTGGCTCTTCGTAAGCAGACCTCAGAAAGGAGTACAGCTCTATACAGAAAAGGTAAATCAACATTACCTGATGTTTGCTAAGTGCAACAAGGTTACAGTACAAACAGGTAATCTATCAATGTAGAAAATCGATCACTGACACAATGGGATGTGTGAGTGATCGAATTTGCTGTAGATGTATTTGTAGTCTGTTGTATTTTATTCTGAAAAGGTTCTATGTTGTGTTTGAACATCTAACGACGGTCTGCCAAGTCATCCCAGGCTAGTTAACAGGCCTTTGACACTTTTCAGCAAAAAATACTGAACACGTCTGTCGAGAAACAACTATGTGGGCCGCTTAGTAATGGTTGTCAGTTGTAGATACTCTTACCCCGTGTGAATCTTTGACAAAGTAGCTTCCACTGGAGCCCTGGTAGATTCTCTCCGGGTAGATCCCCTCATCTATGGCTCGCTCGGCCTTACGGATGATCTCTCTGAACTCCGGATCCTCTGGGAACTCGTTTCTGTGCGGTTCCCGCGGCGTGTTTCCTCGGTCTCGATCCAGGAGAGGCTGTCTCTCCCGGCTGCGTCCTGGACTGTCGGTCGGTATGCGGACCACGGAGCCCGGTGTGCTCCCGAATGCACCCCGAGGGCTGGTGGGCTCCGTGGGGCAGAAGCTAAAGTCACCTGAGTCTCGAAGCGGAGAGACAAGCGGACTCGTCTCGTCCATGATTTGGGGGGTAGACGTGAGACGAATGTATCCACAAGAAAAGAAATGAAGAGGGAAGTAAAGGGGACGAAATATAAGAGAAAAAAATAAAGACGACAGGACGGTTGTTTTTCTGGCTAGCTCTGACGCTGGCTACCAAGGAAACATGGGAAAAAGAAAATCAGATGACTGTCAGCTTCCGCGAAGAGGCGGGACTAATAGAATGTTTTGATGTGTGACCAATGAGGATTCAAAACTTTCTGTCAGTCATCTAATATCTTGCGTTGATTGGGCACAATTATCCCGCCCCTCAGATGACACGTGAGCGCGTACTTAACCCAATCAATTAACTCCACAAAAAAGGCTTTTGATAAACATTTAGCGTTTTGCAGAGTATATTCTGGAGCTGGGGAGCTTTTAATTTGCTAGTGGGGCAGATATTAAGTTTTACTATTCAAGAATTATGTGTGACAGCCACAAGAAAGTGGAAGAAAAATGACAAGGAGGTAACTGAGAGGCAAATTATAACTCAAAACCTTTAATCGCTCCCTAATAGCTAGAAAAAAAACTATCTCCAAAAGCAATGTAAGACAAAAAATAAAAACAATTGAACTCATACGTAAGAAAGACTACACTGGTCCTTACTATTTAATTGAGGTTTTCAATTAAATAGTAGGCTAGTTTCTGTTGGCAATAATCACTAGGCCTTTTTTTTTGTCATTTTTTTTGTCTTTTTTCTTGGGAACCTAATAGATGATGATAGAATGTATATGAAATGCAGTATTCTAAAATGAAATAAAAATGAATAAATAAAGAGTGGTTTTTCAAAATGATGTAAGCGGCAACACCTTGTGGCTGATCACAAGAACTCAAATTCTTTATTGAAATGAATGCAGTGATGTTGAAGAAGATGAAGTGGAAAATAACAGCTATTGTTAGTGTTACTATTGTAAATACAGAAATTTTGTACATACATATACATAGATACACACACACACACACACACACACATATATATGAATTAGATTATAGTTAATGTATGTGCAACCTAGGTGTTTTTTGTTTGTTTTTGTTTTTTGTGTTGTCAATTGGTCCAAACAGTATGTTTTTGGAATCTATGAGGACACTGGAGTACCCCAAGAAAACCCACACAGACACAAACAAAACATGCAAACTCCACACACAAATTCCAAGCTGAGCCGATAACTGAACCTTCCTGTTGGGCCGTGTCAGTGCTAACCACTGCCCTGCTGTGCTGCCCATCATTAAGAATACAGGAGAAGAACAGGAGCAGCAACTGTGGTAGAAACCAGTGACACCATGCAGAAGGAGAAGGGAGACTACAGAAGACAGACAATGTTAAATGATCCACGACAATCTAGATAAGAGAGACAGAGTGAAGATGCTTGGTACATCATGAGAGTCTGCCCAGCACCCTAGGCCTATAGCAGCATGGCTAAGGCATGACTAGGTTCTGTCACCCTTTCTAGACCTACAGACTCTTTGAACAGCAAGTAAACCTGCATTCAGGGAGTGGAGTGTTCTACTAGAACAGCATGGAACTATGAGATTCTTCAGATCATGTTTACCTTTATTTACATTCTGTCAAGGTCCTGGGGGGCACTATTATTAGGGAGTGTTTATTAGAGTATAATGTGTTTGTAATTATCACAAGATTTGACCAGACAGGACTCATGCCTCAAGCTTACTCCTTAAACTATAATAATAACATATGTAGGACCATTTGGGATCAGTTAACAGTCTTATAATACTGGAAAAATATTATATACACAAGTGTAAATTTATGAACGTCAGCCCACATTGAACAACTGTTTTGAAAGAGCTTTCTGTTCTTTGTGACACCTTAAAAGGCTTAAAATCTAAAAATGCCCAATGCCTGAATAAGGATTTGTTAGACCTTTCTCTTTTTTAGACCCAGAGAACTGTAACTGAATTTTATTTTGTATTATCATCAACATTTAATTTTGTCAGTTCGCTTATGGCTTTCCTGTGTTTGGTTGTATTTTTTATTTTTTTTAGTTTTAGACTTGGTTTACTGGTACTCTGTTTTTTGGACTCCT
>JBAMYA010047081.1:0-10621 GCA_037176975.1 Arrhamphus sclerolepis | reverse complement strand
ATTTTACACAAGTGACGAAAAACCGGTGCACATATGTCATATCAAAGCCTGTTTATGGAGCGCATGATTGATGGGATTTGGGATGTCTCCTGGACCCCAGGATGAGAGAGTTTTGATGGACTGCTATCTCTGTCTTACTTAGGAGAGCAGAATTTCCTTATAAAGTCGTGGTCTCCAGACGGTGCTACAAGAATTCGAACAATTGGAGAACACAGAGACACCTGAGTTCATTATAACTGAGCTCTTCTGGAGGAAACCTCTGTCCATGTATTGCTCTCTTTTTTTTCTTGTTTTTATTGGTCTGAAATAATTATAGCCTTTTGGATCTGTGCTGAGAGCAGAAGTTCTTTTAGAGGTATCAAAGATTAAAATGAAACGGCTGCATTAGCATAATATAGCCACTTAAAAAAAGAAAGAAAAGAAAGCATATGGCTTAGAGACCGTATTTTGGTCAATGAATTCAGTGTTTCGCTTCCCACATTACTATTTATGTAACTGAACCTTCCTCTGATGTGGCTGGTCATTATCAAAAATCTTGTTCCCAAACTTTTGACATGACTATGTACAAACATATTTGTTTTGAGTAGGCGCTTGACCTCTCACAGACAAAAAGCAAAGAGAAATGTGCATATAAAATAAATGTTTTCATAGCATTAATTGGAACTTGCGAGGTTAAGAAGGTGTACATATTTCACGTACAATGTTTCCGTGAGACCAGACTGGCTGCATAATAAAATGCAGTCAGCTCTCATAATAAAATGGAGTTTACATTTTCATCTACGAGCTAATGTGCAGGGGAGCCAACAAATTTATGAGCAGGCAATAGGGAAGATGAGGACAAAGGCATCAAAAAATGTAATCACAGCTCTCTGTGGGAGAGGTTACATCTTTATAATGACGTGTGTGAATAAGGATTCGGTGGAATATGCTTTATTCAGGATTTCAGAATGTTAAAGGCTCCTTTTAAGCATCATTCAGTGTCACGATAAAACATGATCTAGAGTGATGGAAACACAAATTTCAATAAGACTGTTTAGTGAGACTGCATCAGGAAAAATGAAAAGAAAAGGAAATGATGATAAACTTATATTTGATTTTGGATCCCATTTTTGAAGCAGTCCCTAATCGGAATTGAAATGATACGATTTCATGAGATTTGTGCTGTTATGAAAAAAACGGATCTGAGTCACATATGAGCACTGCAATCAGATTTGGGCACCGGCGGCCTGCAGGTTGAACAGTCTGAGTTGGGATGAAACTTCATCCTCTGGGATAAGCAGGTCCCCTTAGCCCACTAACTGTTTTTCCACTCATTGGTGCTATACGATGAAGGTGAAATGGGAAAGAAAATGTATAAATCATCGTGTGATAACTCGCATCTATTTGACAGTGTTGTCATGACATCCTTTCTTCTCTGCTGTCATTTTGACTTTCAGCGTCTCTACTTTAGATCAGAGATGTCAAACTTTACTTTATCCTGGGCCACATCATCACCATGGTTACCATAGTTATTTTTTACTTTCTCAACAAGCTATATTGTCAGAAAAGAAAAAAAAAAAATGCTACTTTGATCAAAAAATTGAGACTTTTGTATTATTGGAATTTTTTTCTTGTATAATCGTAGAATTTGAAAAAAAAAACAGTTGACTTTTGTAACTGACTTTTTTCATAAAAAAGGGAATTTTTGCCATAAAATCTCCATTTTCACAAACCTATATCATGAATTTGAGACCTTTCCATTAAAATAAATAAAAAATCCTTGTAAAATCACATTTAAAAAATTGACTGTTTTTGTTTAAAAAAAAAAAAGAATTAAATAAAGCAAACTTGTGAAATTTTTCATGATTGTTCAACCTTATCATACGATCACAAAGGTTAGAAAAATTTTGGCTTTTTGACATAAAATGACAATCTCTTGTTAGAAAATATCAACATTTTGACATAAAATTGCGAGTCATAAAATAGCTAGGTTTTCTACTTCAACCTTGTGTCCAAAAATCACTAATGTTAAAAAAGAATCACAAGTTTTGACAAAAAACTAGCAACTTGTTGTTAGAATCTTATGCAAATATTGTTGAATCATGAATTTTTGACGTAAAGCAGTTTATTCCACTTTTTGGTGTCAGCATTGAATCAATCGGGCAGTCGCATTGAAATTTCCTCAGAAATGTTGTGTTTTCTGGCCTCTTGGGCCAGATAACAGTCAGTGGATTTGGCCTGCAGGCCTTGAGTTTGGCACATGCTTTAGATGTATCTCTTGAATACGTAAAAAGAAAGAAAAAAAAAAAAACAGAAACAAACATTCAGCGGGAATGTTTTTCCTCATTCTGGTTTTCAATTAAGAATCATCAATGGCTCGTGTAAGCTGTAATCTTTTTAAAAACCGAATATGCTCCATCAATACCTGTGTCCTCGGGCAACGTTTCTGTTCCGAAGGACAGCAAAATGTCTGCTGTGTTTACTTCTCACAGAAGATCGGCTTCTGATCTTCAAATCCCTTGTTTAGCTAAAGTGGCCCCCTCGGGACTTCAGCAAGCAGAAAATGTAGAAAGTGAAGCGGCGACGGAGAAATTCAGAGAGGTCCGCTGAATGCAGGGCTGCAGAGATAGAGAATGATTGATAAATGAGAGATAGGGAAGGGGGCACTGAGGAAAAAAGGGATGCCCTGAGAAACAGAAATAGGTAGCTGAGTGGGAACCCTTCAGGCCACACAGGCCTGACTGAGAGGAGAAGGAGAACGTTGAACTCATCATGTATTCACAAAGCTCCTCCTCCAACGCAGCATTGAAGTGCTCTCTGTAATGGGTTGAATGAGAAGCCAAGGTCCTTTGAGGATCTCTATCCTTGTCGCTCTTTTATTGACAGCTGGGGATGGGAAACTAGAAAGAGGAGAACAGGATTCGAATCCATGCGGCATCAGCATGTGAACTGGATACACGGCTGACTTTAACTTACGTGGGGAAATAGCAGCAAGGTGGCAGCGACTTTAGCTTTGGTTTGAGTAAACAAGTATAAATGCAGAGCAAGGTTTTATTATGGAAGCATTTTGCTCTGTTTTTGGCTAAAACTCTGGCCCGTGCGTTCTTTTACATTTGCTACGTTATTGCACTAAGGAGATCGGGGACATCATTTCTGTTTCTACGTGAAAAGCAGTAGTACAGACGAGCGCCGTCTCACACAAGCGCCTCTGAAACAGCGAAAAGGCAGGGGTGGCGAGGAACGGAGGCGATGGGGGCGATCAATAAGCTGGTAATGAAGCCTCAGAACAGTAGAGTTGGCGAGGAGAACAAACATGTTGTGTAAGACAAATTTAAACTACAGAAGAAAGATGGAGCAAAAAAACAGAGGGAGGAGAAAGATGCAGACATATATTTTTAAAAAAGAAAATGCATACTTATTTAATCCTAAGGTAATGTTTTATAAAAAAAGGCCTTAAAATCATGTGATTAGGCTCTCAGATGAGCAACAACACAGCGTGTTACAGTGCGCCATTATTGAGTTGAAGAAGTGAAGATGTGCAGTGCATGAAAAGCTAAGTACACCCTCACTGCTTCAGTGGGAGCTAAGAGAATAAGTAGCAGCCAGGTGCTGCTGATCAATGCACTTAAATATTGATCATCTGTAAAAACAGATATTTTTGTCTGCTTGCTAGTCTGGAGCATTCAAGTGTGTTAAAACCCTGCCGGTTTGGAAAGACACAAGTCTCAACACGAGTTTAAGACGGACTACAAGGCCATTTCCAAACTGAGTTGTGTCCATCGTTCTACAGTGGGAGGTTTATTTCCTAAAGGAAAGCGCTTAAGAGTGTGCCGGATGTTAAATTGCAGGACAGCAGTCAGATCACGAGACGTCTTATACAGCTGAGAACAAGTGGAGTGGTGATGGTTTGTTTTGCACAGGACCTGGCTGCCATGCAGTCACGGTCTCCACCATGAACTCCTATACCGAGGTATTCTAGAGGGTCTGGTAAGAAGAAAAGAATCTAAATATTGCAATGACAAAGACTGAAACACTATAGTGGGACTTTAAAGATACTTCATGTTGCAATCCCAGTTCTGATGACATGGTTGCACGTAGATCTGCTGTGTTGACAAAGGAGTCAACACAGTTATTGAGTATAGTATGTTTCTTTTCTTCCTTACACTCTGATATGTAAGGGCTCAGAGTAAAAAACGGGTTATATTTTCTTTGCACCACTGTCCCACACCACACACGGTATACAGCCGAACAAACATTGTACGTCTGTTCCGTGTGTGCAGCTAACCACTGACACATGACAGGTGGATTATTGATTGTTGTTTTCACTGTCACCCCTGAGAAGCTGGCAGCCACCTCAGATGTTCACAACAGCACAGTTGTTAGAGCTACTCCATGCCTCGAGGTACGGCAATGCGAGCACACAAGACTGATGCAGTAAAAACCCTCCTGAGCTTTGCAGGGCAGTCCTTCCTGTCAAGCTGACGCTTTTCAACCTGAACTAAGAAATCAATGCCTCCCTTATTGCAGATGAGTATTTCTCTTATTTTAGTTTGAGTTTCATTACCTGGACGCCCTTGGCACAAAACTGGCATGCACCAATTTATGGTTGGTCAGTCTAAATCAGTGGTTCTCAACCTTTTTTGGGCCAGCGCCCCCCTATCCATTGTCCAGGTCCCTTACCGCCCCCCATCAAATAAGATGTAGGCTACTTACACTGATTATTGTTGTTGTTGTTATCATTATTGCTGTATCTGTATTTATCATCAAAATTTTATTTATTTTTTCTTAAATGCACATCACTGAATGACAGATTTATTTGTTTCCTGGATAACAAAAAAGCCATGAGAATAATAAATTACATTTACACTAGGTAGGCCTGACAGCAACCAATCAGAACGGCTAAACATTTCAATTCACTCTTTAATTAATTATCACAAACAGCAACCAATCAGAAACAGCCCGCAATCTAACATTCATGTTAATTAAACAACAGCCAATCAGAAATGGCAAAGAATGAGCTTAACAAGTGTTCTAATGGAAAGCAATATTGCACTTAAGAAGGGTTAATGCAGAATGATTAGGCTAACTTTCAAAAGAAATTAATTTAAACTATGGAAAACTAGTGGGAGCCCTGCACCTCTATTTCTATGCCAGTTTCTCGCAGAGACGTTAGTTTCAGCCGTAGTGAACTTGGATTTGGACCCATCCACGAGAAGGAGTCATGCAATACCTGCTATGACAAAACTCCTTTCTAGTTTATACTTTTTTTTTTTTTTTTTTAAATCCGGGGCATTCCAGTGTACGGTAGCTGCAGCTGGGTGTCTAGTCCTGCTTTTCAGATGTGCTGTCAGAAGTCCCTAAAGTCATGCGGTGTCAGATGTCCAGGGCGATTATAGGTTTCCATGCACTTGGCAGTCGTTGAATGACACCAAACAAGGCTTTTACTCTTTTTCGCAATCACTGCGTTTCTCAGAGTGATAGCAGCTTGGATGTGCAGTGCATTTGTGATGCCAAAGGCATCATTAACAAAGTTGTTGTAAAATATCCCGGGTCAGTGCATGATTCTTTTATTCTGAAAAACAATTTTCTTCTGTTTTCCAAGTTGCGAGATTGGAGATGGCTGGCTTGTATTTGTGAAATCCTTTGTGAAATAATCTATAACATTAGATACAAGAGCATGTGTCACATTCATTCATGTTTTTTGAGAAAAATAAAAACATATGAGAACCACATGTTGGAAAAATAAGATACGAGGCCCGCGCAAGGAAACCTTGAAGAGCAGGTTCTGTTGTTTGAATCATACTGGTGGAGCACTGGTGTAACCCTAACCCTAACCCTACAGACCAGAAAAAAACAAGCACAGCACCTCATTTAAATAGGGGGTCTCCAACACTTCTGCACCTGCCACCATTTGCGCAATCACTCTTAGTAAATGATGCGTAAATCGTTGCTCCACCTCTCGCGCAAAATCTGGATTGTGCATTCAAATTACTATGCAAACTGGGATGTTGATCAGTCTGGCGCTTAAAACTATGGAATATCTTTGTTTTAAAAGTGTAACAAATGTAATAACAATGCGCTTGTGGTGTTTCCCTGAGATAAATTAACCCATTTAAGAGAAAGAAAGTCAACATGGGCAATTCCTCAAAAGAGAGCGTTCATGTATCAGAGTTTACACAGTTAATGCCATATGGGAGAAATTTTATAAATGATGCTCTGATGTCCCGTTTTCCGTGAAGGCAGCACGGAGCTGTGCCACAGCTGACAGAAACCGAAGAGAAGAAGAACGATACAGTTGCAGACCATGCATGTTTTTAATGTTGCAGACCACAATTTTTTGCAAATAGTTCAAAATTTAAACTGGTATTGTTGTGCATCTATAATGTAAAACTTTACCTTCAAGCAAACGCCCCCCCAAAAGAATGTCAGCGCCCCCACTTTTGAAAATATTACTGCCAGCGCCCCCCAGGGGGCAGTACCGCCCCCATTGAGAAACACTACATTATGCAAAACATTCGTTTTTACGAGAATCTAATGCAGGTTAACAGAGAATTGTGGCCTAAAATATACAATATTAGATAATCACAACTATCACTATTCTCAATATCCACATAGGAAACAAAATCTCATAGGTTTGCTTATTCATTAATATAACTTAATGTCTTTGCTGTCTGTGCTGCAGGTATTATTTTCTTTGTAATTAAATTCATGTTCATCTGTGCAGAGGTTTGATTGGCATTAAGGGACAACTTGCCATCAAAATACTATCAATAATGCCAGATGTCATAAAATCGCCTCACATTCCAGCGCCTCAGCATTCTAACAGATATTTGCGTGTTCCCATACTTACCTCGCAGGAGCAGAGAAGTCTCCCCAGAGAAGATCTGAACTGGGGGTTGACTGAACTACGGTGTTGGAGTTACTGCTGTCCAGCTCCAGCAGGCATCCTGAGAGAGACGCAGACACAGAACTTGTTATAAGCAGCTTTATAATCTGGCATTTTTGAAACTTATTTTCTGCAGTCAGAGGACTGAAGATGAGCAGAAGCTAATTAAACAGAAACTGGGTCACCTGTGTAGGTTAGAACTACACAAGGGAACACACTCAAGTGAGGAACAGTCCTGACACACAAAATGACGCCTGTCGTCTCACAGACCACGATTTATTTATTTAATTCCAAATTAATTTCATACGTGGTCTCATAATGAATGCTGCTCCATCTACCTGTCGCTGTGCCTCCAGGCTGCGGGACTATGTTGTGATTGGACGAGCTTGATGAAGGAGGCGGAGCTATCTTGCCTCCAGGTGGTGGTGGTAGAAGTCCAAACCCACCAGAGCTTTGTGGGCGTGGCTTATCTCTCTTTTTACCTTGCTGCAGATGCACAAAAGAAAAAAATATAACTTGAATAATACAAACCTTGAAATAATTAATCAATTAATTAAAATATATATTTATTTATTTGCCATATTCTTTGTGGAAAAATGCTTCTCGGCATTAAATCTTTATTTAGCCTGTTTATTTCCCTTTTTAAGTGGTGCCGCATTTGTAAGTAACATGAATTTGTAAAATTAAACGTATAATAAAGAAAAAATACCACAGGAACAACGTGATACAATTTTAAAAGTAAATGCAAATGAACTGCATTGCTTTATCTCTACAGCTGCACTTCAGCTTTATTTTTATAAAGTTATTGTGCAGAGTTAATCACAGTTATGCTGCTTCTTATCAAAACTTTAAAAATGCTTATTTAAAAAAAGAAAAAAAGTAAAAATAACTTTCAGCACTGCAGCAGTCTCTGTTGACTAGAATCTGCGAGTTCAGGTAAAATCTTGGCATTTTCATGTTTGAAAAACTGCTTCTTACTCCTATGTTGAGTGTGATGGTCTGTCCCTCCTTAAAGCCCAGGTCCAGCTTTGGTCCTGAATCCCCGAGCTGGCCGCTTTTGCTGATTTCATTCTCCTGTTTCACCCACCTGCAGGGAGCCAGAAACACAAGTCCGCACAACATCAGCACAGGAACAGAAATAAAGAATTTGCCTCAGCAGTTTGAAGGACAAGGACAGCAAGCAGCTTTACACAAGCTTTCAAGAAATGTTGATACAGACGTCATCCAGCAGACAAATACCGATACCGTCAATATTAACAGTGCTCTTCATATGCTTTATGAGAAACATAAAATCTTTGACAGCTTTTTTTTTATTGCACCAATACATTAACCTAAAGTGACAAGCAAGACTGAGATTTAATCTGAAGTCATTTAATTTTTAAAGTGAAGAAAGAAATCGCTTCTTTTCCACCAGAACCACTTTGCTTACTTGAAATGATCCTGCAAAGCCACGTTGAAGTCAAAGGCATCCCCTCGGTCTCCAAAGCCAACGCCTATGAAAGCGCTACGGCCTGCAGACGAGAAACAATGATGCTGACGTGCAAACCAGTGAGCAGGGCCTTTAGAAGCAGCCATGAACCTACAAGCAAAACAGTTTTCTGGACATCAAAATGCTCACCATTGTCGTCCTGTATCCTGAGAACAAAGTATCGACTGGAATCACTGACAGTTTCCACCGCAATACCGGGATACTCTTTCACTGGTGCCTGGGCAAACAGCTCCCCTGCAGGACCAGAGAGGACACAGAGCAAATAACAGCTTACTAAACAGTGAAATGTATGTAGAAACAGAGAAATCACGACACCATCTCACACTTCCAGCTGGCTGCATTTGAACTGCAAGCGGCTGGGACCTAGTCAGAATACATCTGTGGCAGATTTTGTACTGGGAACATAAGATGCATTAAGTCTGTGCATGCTCACATACAGCAGATGTCAAAATACCAGCACCAGCAGTGCTTTCACATTACAGGAAGTCAAAGTAAGTGTTATCATAAAAGTATCAAGTAATCAGGTTTAACGTATAAGAAGTCCAAATATCAAACCTGAGATTTTGTCCTCAAGTTTGATGTACGCCACTTTTCCCTTGGCTGTGATCCTCATTCGCCCAGACCAGTCTGGAGCATCCAGCTTCCAGTCCGCTGCTCTGCAGACAAAAGGTAAAATCAACTAAATTTAGACTTCAACTTGCAATTAAACTAGGTTAGACTTGCAAAAAGAAAATCTATGCCATTTTTCTCCATTAATTGCTTTGATCTCCTATGTGTCTGTTTGAAATCCTTAATTTGTCCATTTTCTTTATGGAATACAAATTCTGATACTTATAAACATACAGTGTGATGGAATTATACTAAAAATGATGAACATATGGGCTCACTTGTTTACAATTTCCTGCAATATAATTCTCAAATGAGTCATGATTTCAGTGTGATGACACCGTTTGACTCAGAGACACCATCTGCTCAGCTGTGATGCGGTGATGTGGCAAACAGTGGCGCTTCTCTGGTGGACAAAGTATGTGATGATACCATTTCTAAATGACACTAAGCAGCATCATCTGTATAATGATATGTGATTTAAAAAAATCCTATTGACAAAAATATGCTGTATTTACAATGTATCTGTCAATATTACTGGACTCTACTCAAGAATATTGTCAAAACAATAAAGTTTAGTCGTTTTCCCTCCTTTAAAACTAATGGTTGTTCATCGAATACTTACTTGATAAACATTCAGAACAATTTTCTTAACCCATGAAGACATGCTGTTCCTGTGTTCAGAGAGCACATCTTCTGCCTTTTGTATCCCAACTGGACAAGTGGGTCAGACACTCAGCAATTTCACAGTTATATAGTGAATTTTTACACCACTTCACGTTCACATCAGAGATATTTACTCTGTCATCACATTTCCTTATCTGAAGAGCATCTTTGTTGCAACGCCCCTGCTGTCTGCATACTGTGATGCAATAAGCGCCGCAGTGTAAAAATCCACAATACTGTGTCTGCTTGAACTGCTGTGAAATTTGGGATTTTAGTCATTTAAGATGCCAGAAAAATGCCGCTTTCTGGCATCACTATTAAAAGCAGTGTCTATAGCTTGTCTGGTGCATCAGAAACCTTGCCCCAACTGTCCTAACTGAGAGTGTGCTGACCACCATCTACTGCACGCAAGACAATGATGACTCAATGTACTTCAAACAACCCTATAGAACAGGGGTGTTTCATCTTGGGCCACACCATCACCATGGTTACCATCAAAGAGCTCTTTGTTTTCTCAACCAGGTGTCTTGAAAGATTTCCCACTAGATCCTGGACTTGGTCTATGTTGTTGTTTCTGTACAAACTGATGTTAAGGTCCTATTTCTGGTCAGGACAAATCTGCCGATGTTCTTCAGCATGCACTGATTAAAAAATAAACTTGGAATTCTTGGTCCTTCTGATGCTTTTCTTGGTGGCTAAGGTCATCTTAATTGGCTCTGCGATGCAATAGGTATGTTATCAAAACTGCAACTTTTTGCATTTAAATCAGGATATTTTGTTGTAAAATGGCAAATTTCACAATACCATGACTTTTTGTCAAAGAAAGTGCAAACTGCAAATTTTAACCTAAAGCCAACTATTTTGTTGTGCAATCGAGGCATTTTGTTATAAAATCAAATTTCATCAAATGGCACCTTTTAAGTTAAATTACTGTTTTTTGTTATGAAATATTAACTTCTGCAAAATAGTAAAAATTACAAATTTTGTATAATTTC